>BGPT01001626.1:62731-127931 GCA_003297045.1 Symbiodinium sp. clade C Y103 | reverse complement strand
TTTCCAAGGCAACTCTCACAGCTACAGGCCACGCAGGCCACAGGCATCTGTCTCCGCAGCAGCTTCGACCAGCCACGCAGCCACAGCCATCTGTTCTTACAGGGGTTCAAGCCTGCCGTTTGCCCGCCTACAAACCCCTCCACAGGCCTTTCCAAGCAACTCTCACAGGTACAGGCCACGCAGGCCACAGCCATCTGTCTCCGCAGCAGCTTCGACCAGCCACGCAGCCACAGCCATCTGTTCTTAGAGGGGTGCAAGCCTGCCGTTTGCCCGCCTACAAACCCCTCCGCAAGCCTTTCCAAGGCAACTCTCACAGCTACAGGCCACGCAGGCCACAGGCATCTGTCTCCGCAGCAGCTTCGACCAGCCACGCAGCCACAGCCANCTTTCCAAGGCAACTCTCACAGCTACAGGCCACGCAGGCCACAGGCATCTGTCTCCGCAGCAGCTTCGACCAGCCACGCAGCCACAGCCATCTGTTCTTCAAGGGCCTTTCCAAGGCAACTCTCACAGCTACAGGCCACGCAGGCCACAGCCATCTGTCTCCGCAGCTCTGCAGCAGCTTCGACCAGCCACGCAGCCATAGCCATCTGTTCTTACAGGGGTAGAATAATCTATCCGTCTATCCATCTATCTATTATTTAGGTGTTCATCTATCTACCTGTCTCTCTACAGGACCCCCCAAAGAGGGGGGTCGGCGGCACCGGGGCGCTAGCCCATTCTATTTGAATCCGTGCCGTGGTTTATAAGGGTAATAATTTGTTGGCAATGGTATCAAATTGGCTCCGTCTTTCAATTCGGATCGAAACTTCCAGCTTACCCCCATTAAATCCCCTATTTGTAGATGATTTTCTCACTAACACCTCTATCTATTGGGGATTTTCCAGCTAGCCATGTTTGATGACACCGGGGGATAACTTCCATCTGTCAAAATTGCTGGGATGGGGTACGTACTCTTAGCTCAACTGCAAGGGATTGGCTCATGCTGACGGACTCTCCTCTCCCAGATCTTTTTTGGATGTTGATAAAGGACTTCGTAAATTTGATCCCAACCGTGTTTTGAAGCGATGGATAAACTTCGGATCGACACGTGGCAAATTCATGCCAATTCACCCTTTGGATCCCAATTGTCAGGCTTTTTGATTTACAAAGAAATGGATTACGACATCTCCATTGTGTTTCCTTGATATATGTCCCAACTGGCCGCCACAACGAAGCTCCATCGAAAGACAGTGTTTGTTTTTTTCACGAAAAAATCAGGTGGATGCCCACGATTTCTCAGATGCCTACTGCGCAAATCTGTGCCAATGATTGCAAGCTATCGAAATATTCAGTGCACTATTCGCACGGCCTGTGACTGTGACCAATGTGTCCAACGATGAATTAAAAAAAATCAAAGCCCTATTTCCTGAAGTCATCACTCCAGTATCCTGTCAGGCCTCCATTCACTCATAAAACAGGTCAGTACACACTGGCAACGAACCATCGCAGCAGGCTGGAACCTCCCCCTCATTGGGTGGGATGATTCTCCGGCATCGCACTGTCCTGAATAATGTATATTGCAACTTGGGCCAAACACCACCTTTGGGTGCCCAAATGCAAATTACTGTGATTTTTCCAGTGTGTCAATGTTCACGGATTTGTTCCATGTTTCACTGGCTGTCACTGGCTTAGCTGACCCAAAAATCAATGAATCGACGTCTCAAATCAATTTTTCGGCCTTCTCCACGCTCTCCGCCTTGCCCTCCTCGCTCTCAGCAGTTTCACCCTCCTCCTTGTGGCCATGGCCGTGGCCGTGGCCCGTTCGGCCGGTGTCCTTGGCAGCCTTCGCCACGGGGCTGAGACAGTCCAGCGAGCTCTCGAAGAGCGAAGCGAAGAAGCTGCAGAGCCTGTCAGCAAAGGTGGTCTAACAGCAGAATTATGGTGACTTAATGGTGATTTACTAGTAACTAGTATATCATGGGATATTTATATGTATTCATGTCTGTCTGCCTTCCTTCCTGTCTGTCTGTCTGTCTGTCTGCCTACATACACATGTATAATATGCTGTATAGATGTGTCTAGATGTATTGTGTCAAGATATGTCAAAATATAGAGTTGGACCAGTTTATCTCTTACGTATGCGCATGCATATATACATATATATATATATATGTATACACAAGATACATCCATCTATGTAGTGTCGATGGTATAGCAAAGTAAAATCAGCAAACACTTGGTGCACAATTCTACGCCATCTCATCTTGGTTGGCGCTGTTAAAACCGCCATTTCGGCCGCACCTGTACTTGTACTCAGCCAGGTTCGACAAGTGGTTGGCGCAATGGTCCACGTCTTTGCAGACTTTGTCGAGCATCCAGAAATCTGAGGCTATGATATGTTCGGAAATGGAACCCCCCTGGTAAACTAACATAACTATGGGAAATCACCATTTTTTATGGGGAAACCCACTTTAAATGGCAATTCCGGAAAGATGTTGGCTATGGATCAAAAACCCAATCAGTACCCCATCAGCTTCACATCAAACTCGCAGATTCATAGATGATGTGACCGATCCACATAGGATCCGCCGGGCCACAACGATGCCCAAAACAGGTGATGTTGTTGTTGAGGACCCAACTGTTGTCCTTGTCTACACCTGCTTCTTGAGTCCAATCTATCCAAATAACATCAAATAACACATATGGTCAAGGCTGTTGATTGTGGATGATTCATTCATGGTGCAATATTCTACTTGCAGACAATATCATGAAATTACATATTCCGGACCTATCACATTCATTCTCGTTTGCCGACAGCCCCATTAGTAACACCTTTAATTCCTGGACCTTGGAGCATCCCTATGATGGTGGATTACATCCATAGCGTAGACAATTGCGTAGGTGCGTAAATTAAATCAAATCCCAAATCAGAAATGTAGGCACATTTCGGCGCGGTTTTCTCACTCCCAACCATCCTTTATGGTGCCCGATGGATTGCATGGTGTTCAAGAAGCAACTAAGTGGGTTTGTATGCATGTATGAAAATAGGGCACACCCAAAATCCAAACGGTTTCTCATGTGTTCCGCAAAATAGGGGTTTCCATAGGGTACCCCTAAATCAATCTAAATCATCCATCATTAATAGGATTTTCATGGATTTTCCATTAGAAACCCTCCATTTTGGAGTACCCCCACTTTAGGAAACCCCCAAATGGCCATGGTTTGGATACACCCAAGTGGTCAAACAACCCCTTCCCTTCTCATCCCTTCTCCGAAAATCGCCGTGTCACTCAAGTTGTACTTCTCCGGATACCTGCGCAGTGTAGTTTCGATGATTTCTGACTCTTTTCACTGCAAGCCCTTTTTGGAATTTGTGAACATTTATTTTGTTCGCATCGTAATGCCTTTTTGTTTGATCCACGTTGTAGGTTTTTGAATCAGTTTTTGAAATCATTCAAGAGATTTGAAACCACCAACGAGCTCATGTTGGGAGAGAGAAGCGTCAACTGCAAATGCTCAACAGTTTTGTACGGGTTTCAGTTTCCAAACAATCGATTCAACATGATCTTCTTCATGATACATGATAATGATACTAACATCCTTGAGTCTTTGAGATCCATTGCTACTCTGAGTCGGGGCGGAAACCAAAGACATGAACAAAGATGCCGAGTGATACCAACAACGTGGGTGAGCAGTGTTCACAGCCCTCTGTTGTCCCTTCATACTGCCTAGTCAATAGGGATTCCATATTTGATAGCATAATCCAACGTGATTTATATCAGTATCCTATAGTAGGTTCTTCTATGACCCCATTGATTTCTATAATGTTGTGATCCTAATTCCTCTATATAATCACAACTATCCGATGTTGGTAGTACTATATCATCTACCAACGTCATGCGCGCAAATTCCGAGCCACTTTTCGAAAACTTGCTTCAGCCTTTCAGCCTCCCTTTTCGGCACTGTTGTGTCTGGGATATTCTGCACCATGTAGACCGGCCTGGCCCGGCAAAAGGCACTCCGACTTCGACCAAAGCTGTGATGTAATGATGGCAAATGTCAGATAAATTGGCACAAACATGTTCGGTTAAGCTGAGTGGGTACTACATATAGTATATATATAATATAAACATAAATGTATGTACTCTATTTTGTAGTAAAAACACAGATTGATCTACCGATCTACCCATCAAAAATTTATTCAGATATTAAGGAACACCCCCTGGCTGAATGCAACCTTTCTGCTTCTTGGAGATGCTTGAATACGGCGATCTAAACCGGGGCATATTTTGACCATGTCTATGTAATACATTGATTAAGAAAAGCTATATTTGGGAAGTTTTGCAAGTGGCTAAATTTCTCCTGTGGTTTGGAACATTCACAAGACATTATGGCAAATTGATGTAATTAATGGCAACAAAACACAAAAAAATGAAATCATCCATTTTGCGAATGCTTTCCCTGATTGAACCATCCTTTGCATTGCGAGATGCTTTATTCTTGTGACAATTCCTGATTTTTGTTTGTTTTCGGGTTGCAAGTTTGATGCCCCAATTTTGCTGCTTAAATTTGATTTCCCAAAAAATCATCAAGTTCAAATTCCACATGCTTCAGGGCGACTTTCTCATTTTTAGATGGAGAAGTTCAAAGTCTCGCATATGCTCCTGAGTTTCCGCCCATTTTCCTGACTAGATTGCCACTTTGATGGTTAGTGTCCCATTTGTGCTGGCTACTTCCTAATTCTTGATGGTGAAAGGAGGCTTGTAGGCTTAGAATGGCTTAGATCTGTCCTGTTTCGCCCCGCTGGCGCCTCTTGGTGTCAGGTCCCAAGGGCAGTGTCGTGGCTGGCAGGTGCTTCTCCATGTCGACCCCCGCAGCCTTGGACAACATGAGATGGGGCAAAAACCTACTGGAATATACACCAAATCTACTTGTTGCTTTTCATGGGGATTCCCAGGAACCATGATTTAAGTTGCAGTCCCCGGTCTTTTTCAAAGGCAAAATTGTCCCTGAGCCATCAGCCAACTGCTTCTGTTCAATGAAAACAAATCACAAACCAGAGTTGCTGCATGATAGGTGGTTGGTATGGATATCTAGATGAATTATCGTCTTTCGTTTCTATGTTTTTTTTGGAGTGATTCGGCATACCAACATACACCTACCACTATTTGTGGTGAGGTTGTTGTGTGGTCGCTATCGTTTGCCCGGATAGGCAAATGACAACACACATATGGTACACAGTATACATATTAAAAAGCTCAGCTAGGGATCATTGGAACCCAAGGATGGTAAGTAAAAAATACACTTAAAAAAAGCAGGTGAAGATGAAACCTGAGAATCGTACCCTGGAGGACGTATTTCCAGTCGGACATACTTGGAAACTGCGTATGAAATTGTTTTTGCAGGAGGGCAATCATGGGGAAAACATCAATAAGTAGCGTGGAAACCTCAGTTCTTTCGGAATTCCAGGAAGGGAATGGATATGTTTGTTGACATTGGGCGATGCCCACTGAAACCCCAAAATTTATGGTAAATGCGAAAAATAATGTGACAGGGCTGTTGTTCCCTCAAGGACACAAACATCACAGGCTGGTGCGAGGACATTACCTTAACCAGTGGTAGTTTTATGTCAGCTATATCATGTTTCCCGGGCTTTAGACTTCTGGATGCCAATGTTTCGTCTCGACACAAGAATGTATATCATACTTGGGTTACTATAATCTAATAAAATATGACTATAACTATAATATATATATATATATACATACAATATACAAACATAATAAAACCAATATGTACATATTATAAAATTGACATACACATCAGTTCTGCATGATGATAGATCCCATTCAAAAATCTTTCAATTTACGGCGTATCTCAGCCAGGCAGCACGACCATTGTGGAGGATGATGGCCCATGCAGGTCCCACCACCAAGGGAGCGAGAAAATCGAGGCCATAGTCCGCCAAAAACCTACCGCTGAGGGCTGGGTTTATGGTATAGATATGGGGATGACAGAAGGGACCACAAATGGCTTAGTCTATTTTAAGTATTCACCATCCCATCCATTTTAGGGGTACCCATATTTTGACCCAGACTCATGTAGAAAAATACCTAAATTTTCATGGGGCTTATGAATCAACTTCTCGGTTTCTCTGAAATAAAGGTACCTGTCAAACTCTTGGGTCAATCATCATCTTCCCTTACAGTATATATCACACAAACGCAACAAACACAAAGCTTCTTTCCAAATCAAAATGTTGGGTTGACAAGTGGCTTATGTGGAATTTCCAACGTCATGGTCTTCATAGCATGGAGAAGGGCCATAAGGATTATATAAATCATCAAAGATGGATAAAGATAGGGGGAGATTTCAATCCATCCATGGCTTCGATCAACCACTGGATCTTTGCTGCCAACTTGCCGCCAACTGCTTGTTCTCAACAAAAAACTCTTTCATGATTTCATCTTACTGGTGCTTAGCAGGGAATGGGGGAATGACCTATATAATTACCATTAATAATCATCCCATTCCCCCATTCCCTACTAAGCACCAGTAAGTCATTGTCCTATCTATCAAATTTGGTCCTGTTCCATTTGGCTGTTGTATTTCTTGCTCGAATCCCAACCTGTCTGTGACCATATTTCTATATGGATTCTATCCCCATTGCATTTTTGTCTTGTGGGTCAATTCCCCCATGAATAGTAGCACAAGCCCATCATCCCTGGTTCTTTCCCTGATTCTTCACTAGGTACGAGAGTTTTACATATGTTTACCCTCCGGTAATCAAACGTGGCAATTGGAAATCCCCTTTAAGTGGAGGTTTTAATGGGAAAATCCTCTATATATATAAATGATGGATTTTCCATTGCCATGTTTGACTACCAGAGGGTACATCGAATCACCATTCTGGATATATCAGAATGATTCACCTGCCTCAAGAGCTCAGCCATTTTGGGGATAGTTACCCCTAAACAATCACAATTTCTCCATACTTGGTGGCACATCCCACTAAGGAGGTTATAACTCCAATTGTCAGTGATCCTACTTATCCCACTTGTAACCAAACAATATAACATATATAAACTTACTGCGTGGCATGAGCCACCAAGTATATTATAACATGCTGATTTTTTTGACCATTTCCATCACCACCAGAACTGGATCAAGGAGCAACTCAAGGCCAAAGCCGTAAACGGTCTTGGGTTCAGATGGGGCACCATCCACCCAAACCCCTGGGATCTTGCCCTCCAAGCCTCACGCGCAACACAATCAAAAACAATCAAAAACGTATGGTTTTGAAGCTGAGGGATGTTGAGGGGATGATGATAAAACTCTAACATTTGTGCGAACCAAAGATGATTTTAAGATAGAACATAGTCATACATAGTCCATACCCGCCATAAGAAGTTGAAATAGTCCACCATTCAGAATAAGTCACAGCTAAGAATGGGAACGTAATTACATAACTAACTCGTTGATCTACCCTGTAGCTTGCCTAGTAGGGGATCACTTTCAAAAGCCGTTTGAAATGACTGGATCTGGCACTTTCCATCGTCTCAAAGATTGCAAAAGTTGTGGCTGAAGGCATGCCTGGTTGAAACATCGCCAATCAAAAGTCTACGAGCACCCTCGAAATAGGTTGAAATTGTGTGTACTTTTGGCTGCATTTGGTATATCGGTATATCCCTACTTGACTTGTGGCTATTCAGCCATGAGACCTAATCACACGACTCTTGAGCAGTCGCCTTATCCAGGAACTACCATTTCCGGAGGGCTCTCGAGTTGAACCCATGGAGGCAACACATATATGGAGGGCATATGTGGGCATATGCGAGCATATACAAGTGGGTGACCAAACATCTATGCAAGCACCAAACATTCAATCTGATATGAGAGAAAAAGATCCTCTTGGAAGTGAATAGATGCAAACACATAACACATTGTATTTATTCATGTCTGGTTTGTGGTTTGAATCTGTTGTCAGTTGGGCAACAACATGACAAATAGGAGTGGCAAACAAACGGCCAGCAACCAGTCTGTCTAATCTGTGAAGATCATACACGGCTCCCAGTTTTCAAAACCCCAACAGGCAATAGAGGCAAGACTGGTAGCGACCACCATGTCCATCCATGTCCCCTTTCCGTGCCTAGAGCGTTCAGAGTGGTGAAACCACCCTTGGAGAATCCCAAGACGCCCACTTTGGAAGCATCCATGGAACCTGAAAGAACACATCCAGGCTTACAGCAGGAGCAGTGGCCAAGACCCTCATGGCTAGTGCTGCCAAACTTTCCAAAACCTGTGGGCCTGTGGAGTCTTTGCCAAGTGCCACCAGATCAGTTCAAGTGCACAATGAGTATTCAGTACGTGTTTGTTCGGAAAATATTACAGTATATATTCCTAAATCTCATGGGGCTTCTCAATACGTATGCTCATTTTCTCATAAGTTCTATGTATGAAAATTGCCATTATACATCATTATACTTTGGGTCCCCCCCTTCAGGGATTTTTGCCTCCAAGCTCTCCATCGGGGTCATCTTTGGCATAATCCCAAGCTCCTGGCAGAGTCAGGTGACGCAAAATACGCGCAAGTTGGTGCAGGGATACACCCATGACACCAACAATGGAATTGAACCAGCAGCACTAGGGATTGCAGTGGGGATAATGAAGACTCCTCATGAACTATTCAGGGATTTTTCATAGGGAATGTTCATGATTGAACATGATTCGAATGGCTTTTTGGTCATGCATCCCATCCAAACATACTGGGTAGAACAGATTGAATGACCATCCTCCAACTTTTGAACATGGCACATGGGGCGGTTCACCGACGCAGATAGACCAAAAATGGAAACCGGCTGAAGGTATAGGACATAGGACCCACCAGTCATCAAGGCTGGTGGTTTCCAATAAAAGGGGGATCGCCAAAAGGGATGGGTTTTTATTGGAAAATCCCAATCTAAAATGGATGATTTGGGGGTACCCCCATTTTAGGAAACCTCCATTGTTGGATAGAATAGAATGACACAGTTCAAAACGTAAAGGTTTCCCACGGGGCCTTGAAGTCCAGCACCTAGGGACCCTTAGATATATCCAGCATAAACCCCATGATAAGCCAACGTACAGTAGCCATCTACAGAGGGTCCACATTGTCTATATACATGCATACACACATGAAATACAATACTACTAAACACTAGACAAACATGACTATCCCTTCATCGCTTTGGACATTTCTAGATTCCTCTGGGATCTCAGGACGAAAGACAGCCATTTGGGGTGTGGAAATAAGATACCAATACCTATGTACCACTTGTCACGAGTGTTTCCAAATCAAATGGTATCATCCCCAAAAGAGACTGTATCTAATTATGAATTATTATGTGTACAATACATGAACATATTACATCTGTGCCATGGTCAAGACATGGAATACGATGGTTTTTTCGGGCTGTGGTTATCCATCCCATGGGAATCCAAACATCCCCAGTATGGGTGAATTACCCAAGTGTTGATCCTGGCACCCTGGTGGTGTCATCCCAACCAACTCTGGTTATGTTTCTATGATTTTGAGTCAAGCCATGTCTTACCCTAACATATATGTATATAATCAAATATATACACCCATACACACAACATTTTTCCACCATGGTGTATCCAACGTCGCCCCGCCTAAAGTGTCGAACGGATATGCATCGCCCCAATGGAACACGCGTTCCCTAGACTGGTCCTCAGTGCAGCAAAAGGCTGTGAAAAGTGGGCAGCCAATTGGCATGGTGACATAGATTTCATGTGATTAAAAGTTGTGAATAGTTATGAATCATGGCGAATAGCCATGAACAGGATGAATAGCTGTCAATAGTAGTGTCATGTAGTGAATCATGGTTGATAGTGGTATAATGTTTAGTAATGGCTAAAAATGGATCATTGAAATTGGTGTTTCCCTCACGGGGGAACCCAAAGTTATTGTGTAAGTGGCGTTCATGCTTTGGGGAAAGCACTGGTTTGGGGTAGCCCAATCTTGGGAAATAGCAATGAGTGAAACCCCAGATTATGTACATACCAAAACTGTGTTCATCATGTCTCCTAATCACTTCTGAATTTTTAAGAAAAATCCCAACAAAATTTGCAAACATTGCCAGCGAACAAGCCCATCACTTGTTACATGATGAACAAGACCGTATCATACCCTTTTGACCTGAATCTCCAGAGTAGTTTTTTTGTTCACAAGTTTAACCCACATCTTAGAATCATAATTTCACTTGGTAGGCAAAAAAGAATAGTTCACCAGAAACACTTGGATTGCATATGAACCACCGGCCCGCAGTAAAACAAGCATTCATCAAGCCAAACATAAACCTGACATGATGCAGTTCGATGGTCGCTGAAACTCGGATGTGCTCAACGTGAATGATGAAGCCCCATCTTTCACTTAGGTTCTTACAAAATCATGTGTGGGTATGTCCCAAAATAACGTACTTTACCCCCAAATGGCCGTTCTAATCGGGCAAATTATAATTCACCAGTGGATTTTGTGGGTATCCAGGTTTCCAACAAGACATTTTGATGATCCCTGACTTTTGCATTTTTTTGCAAATAGTTTCCGTGGAAGTTGGCTTGTATTCTTTGAATTTCCCTTGATTTGCTTCAGAACAATTTACAACATACGATAAAGTTTCTGCGTCTTTGAGTCTTTGTGCAAACCTCTCCCTGGGTCAACCCTGTGTATCCCAGTGATTTTAGTGTCCAGTATGCCCGGCTACCCAAAGATGGTAATCTGGGCATGTCTGACAATAGGGTAACCCCCCAACTGTGATGGTTTATCATAGTTTCCCCAATGTTGCTATATATGTATATATATACATATATATATATATATGTATATAGTCATGTCTTCCATTTGGGATCATTTGGGTATTCAGACACACCCATCCGCTCAAAAAATAACCGCTGGATTTAAATATGTTGCCTCCAACAGATCAGCCCGTCTTAGCCACAAGGGAACTGAACCACAGTGGTCGCGGAAGTTGTTCAGCAGCAAATCAAAGCCCAGAGATCGAAGGATGAAGGCCGCAAATTGCTGTCGAAACTCATTCATGTTCGATTGGAAACCTGAGTGCGTTGGTGAGTTTCGCTAGTCACACCCATGTCTAGACCAACAAAAAGGGGCTGGATCCCAAAACCAGGAAGGTTTGTCGACAGTATATTGACCGTATTGACCGGATCAGTGGGCATTTCTACCTAGTTTGTTCTTTTCTTTAGGTGCACAAATTTGAGAAGACACCAACCCTGGTACTGGTGACCAATCAATGATACACATCACCAGGAATTCCATGAAACAGCCATGGCTCAAAATTGGGGGCTACCAACAGACCCGCAGAAGTTGTCGCTTTTTGAACGCTACCCAAACTAGACCTGGCACCCGTCCGCAGTGTTTTCATTGGATAGCCGAAAGGAAGCTGCATCTATTTTTTCTGGATAGTGAAACCACCAACCCCCAAGCCTGATTTAAGTCCGTCAAACATTCATGGTATGCCTACAAACACAAGACTGGTTTCAAGCCAGATAACTAGCCATGACATGCCATCTCCAACAGTTGGACCCAGCATCTGGAATCCTCATGTGCCCACTCGAAGACTCGTGTGGAATTTGTGGATGATATCCCCCAATCGTGTGATGCGAAACCACCATTTCACGATGAACCTTATGCAATTATAGACCTAACCACGGGCTGCCCAAACATCCGAGTTGTCCTTGCTTATCCCTTATCTTATCAACCCTATATTTGATAAAATCTATAGTTTTTCCAATTGATTTTCAGTGTCTTTTCCATGATTTGTATGTTTTGATTCCATGTTTCTTCCATGTGTTTTCAAATTTTTCCATGGTTCTTCCAGTTTTTCCCATTTTTTTTTCGGCTTTCCCCGGTGGTTTCTGTAGCTTTGCCCACGGTTTTTCCACCCAGCTGCCGTGCTGCACCACAATCCTTGGCCTCGGCCCCGGGAACTTCGTGGAGTCCGCGGGGAGCCACAGGCCCTGCAGCTGCACCGTCTCGATGCCGGAGGCAGTCCTTATTTCGGTGAGTCACGAGGGGTGAATCTCAGTGATTTCGGGGTAAGATTTTATGGGATTCAGGATTTTATGGTGGATTTTTGGTGAATTGTTGGGATTTTGGGGGATTCTTTGGTGATTTTAGGGATCTAACATGATAATAGTAAACATACCCGACAACGTCAACAATAGGTCAAATTGAGGAGTTAAGATGACTTTATGACAAAAATTGGTTGATTCCTTTGAAATCGATTGGGATTTCATGGGCAGCGATGGGTTGGACATGTTGCACGATTGATCATGGAGGTTTCTGGTTTCCAGTCTTCCTACATCCAAGTCATTTGGAGGTGGCACTTTCAGGAAAAAGGAGTGGAGACGGCCCAGAAGCATCACCTCTGCTTTAATACTTTGTGGGACTGAATGCATCATATAACAAGTAACACAAGCACAACTTTAATGATATTTGAATATACAGTACGTATCTGATCAAATGTCACCCGTCACTTGTCACAATCTAAATACATATACCACAAGTGACTATATACGTGGTATATTAGAACTCACAGAAGTCACTGTCTACTGACCTGAGATGGTTCTGCTAGAGAACCATTCAAATCTATTCATGGATGGCTTTCTCACTGGAGTAAAAGTGGCGATTTCCCAGTCATGCTTGAATCCCACAGGGCGGCTGCAACAGGCACCTGGAAGGGTAGGAGACCAACTTGGACGGCAGTTCTTCATTCAACTTCTGCATGTCAAACATGACGCTTGAATCCTGAGATCTGTGAGAAGGCCAAGGTTGAACTGCTGGTTTCACCCTCAGCTTTTGGACTGTAGCCCCATGGCCCCCTGGAAAAAAATATAAAAGTCATTTCAAGTCACTTAAGGGCTCATCATCTGAATTTCTTCAGGTCTTCCAAGCTGGCCGTTGGGAGATCCCTTGGGACTCATGTCATCTCCACTCAACGCTGACGATGCAAGGCCTAACTTCCCGGGGAGATCCCATGTCTTACCCTCTGGTGAACTAACATAGCTATTGAAAATGGCCATAGAAATAGTGGATTTTCCCATTGAAAATGGTGATTTTCCATAGCTATGTTAGTTTACCAGAGGGTATTCTCCCCATTGATGATGGTTATATAAATCCCATGAAATCCCATTAAAGACCCATTAAAGTCCCATCAAACCTATAATTTACCAGAGGGTACTGGGCCACAAGCATGTCAACCCAGCATCCACGCAGGGTTCGAGGCATCCATCCGAAAAGTTTTGCATCGATGTGACATAACCACAGCCCGGCCACCTCACTGCAGGGATCCAAGGTGACTAGTGGGATCTCCAGCGGGATCACTGGTGCAAAGGAAGAAACATTACAGTAGTATAGCAGGGATGTCAATAGATTGGGTTGATAAATCTATGTGTTTCTACACTGTTTTGACCAAAAAATAAAATGTGGTTGTCTTGCAAATGTTCCCTTAAACCAATTCCGGAAGATATAAGCAACACAGCAGCAAATAGGGATTTCACCTCCATATGTGTTGGGGTTCGGATTAAGGACATTGACATAGTTTGCTCATTTTTAGTATTGAAAGAAAAGGAAACAACATCCCAACTTTGGAATGGCACCACTTTTGACACATGCCACTACCAATTCAAAGGGGTTTGTTCGCAGAATCATCACTGTTTTTGGGATAAATTCAAGCACCCTGCGCTAGATGGACGATGATCTCACAAATGACGGGGATCGCAAATTGCCACGATAAATTGTGTGAGGGTAGGCAAGAGGTTCAATAGGCAACGGAGGATGACAATGGAAAATTCCCACATCTTGTGGATGGACAAGTAGCAAACGCCAAATTGGGAACCTAGAGATTGGATTGTTGAGATGAAAAAGCAATCTACCTGCCTTTCCAAAGGTATCTCAAATTTTGATGCATGCCGTATGCCTGGAAAAAAACACCATGAAACCACCGAAGATAGGACTGGACGATAATTTTCCTACTGGAAATAAACAACTTGGGACATTGGTAGCTTTTCACAGGGGGTCCTTACATACATTTGCTCTAAAAATCCCTTGCATGACGGGAGCAAAAACATGCAATAACCATTGAAAATCAAAACACGTCGCCACCATTTTCCATGCAACTGGCTAGGGGGATGAATGCCGTCCAAAGGGAAAAACCTTAGGACATGCACCAGTGAACGTGGTAAATCATTCCAGAATGGTTTTCTGGTGGAGGCATGATGTCAGTTAGCCATTCTACCCATGATATCCATTGATAGAATGACGGCTATGGTTTGATATGTTTTCCACATTCAATACCCAAGAAAAATGCTTTAAACTTCTCCGTCACAACGTCACGCGGCCAGATGTTATAGGTCAGGTTGTCCATGTCCACCGCGTCTTCCGGAGTGCCTTGGCCATAGCAAACCTAGTAGAATGGGGGGGTCCGAGATCTGAAAAATTCCATGGAGGCGGGTATAAAGCCAACCATTCGATTGGAATGTATATGAAGACACTTTTTCAGGACCTTTTTTGGGTGATAAAATTGGAGATCGTTCCATGAACATGGCCAATCTTAGATACCCTGCACAAAAATAGCAGGTTCGTTGATATTGTATAAATGCCTGTCAATGGTGAAAAAGATCGACAACTCGATCATGATCCATCTGAATCTGCTTCTCAAATGATTTACTTTCCAAATTTGAAGTTCTCCATTCTGGATGATTTTGGGGTCCTAACCAACTGGGTTTGTATGAAAAGTCAAAATAACATACCCGGTCCGATCCCATGCTTACAGAACCGTTTCATCACTTGATGACCAAAAAAGGGATAGTAAATTGGTTTCCCTTTTTTATACGGAGCCAATTCCATTTATGTGAAGCCGTTGCTTAATCCTAAATTGTGATGCTTAATCCTGATTTTGGTTGTGTTGTGAACATCCCCAATTCTCTGACGACTCTCCCACAAATTGATTGCTGATTGCCAAAGATGCTTATATTATACATTCATTGTTTTGGGGCACGCCCGTCTGTGCAGTGTGCACAAATCTTCCACTGTACTGGTTGGTGAATAGGAACTCCCAGTTCATGGATTGAAATCATCCTCAATATATACTAATCCCGTGCAATAACCAATCAACATCGTAGAGATGTAGCAGCCACTGCACATATGTGCCAAGCTACAATACATCACAACGTTTGGGGTTAGCTGCAGCATGGACGTTGTCCCCTCACTCTGGCCGATCCACACCAAGGCCACGTAAGCAGCGACTCAGCGGTGGCAAATGGCTTGTAAAAAATGCACCCGGTTTTCGGCCGAAAAGAGAAGAGTGTAGAAAAAGAGGCCATTTTTATGCGATCTGTTGCAGTTTAAGTGACGCTTTGGCACCCGGGAGCCCCAGGAAGAGTGCCCATCAAATGACTCCTTAAAATGCCATCAGTCCAACGAGGGCAAACATTTGAAGCTTTTACTCACCTATTCAAATTCCTGGAGTGATGCACAAAATGTGCAGAATTCACGTGATGGATTCACTGTACCAACATTTGTGACCAGTTGGCTCCCATGGACTTTTCACTTACAGTATCTGTATGCAATTCCTCACAAAGACATGCATACACATCTGTACACATGTCATACATACATACATACACATGCATACACACACACACATAGTATATCTGCAATATGCATATGTATATTCATTTTACAAAAGATGTACATCATAGGTACTTGGTATACATATGATCACATCATAATGGACACATTGTAATGTGGATACACATGAATTGATATTTGATGCAAATAGAATCATTATATCATGTACATATGTATCAGTTCATATCAGCAACGAGCATGTATCATGTCTTTGGGTGACTTTCATCCCTTGTTGGAGATGGGCGGATTTGAAACATGTCGAGTGATAGGGAGACTTGGAATCTATGTAATTCACAATTTGTGTCATTTGTTGCTGCCTCACAATTGCAAAGTTGAACAGCAAATAAACAAACAATATATTACATACAGCTCCCTTGACCATGCCAAATCTGTTCTGGGAACTTGTTCCTGTCTTGCCAAACAGCTTGACTCAAGCATGCTTTTTTCAGATCCTCAAAATAATCAGTCATTGCTTGCTGTCTCCAACTGTTATTGCATTCCACGTCGAATTTGGGTCTTTTAATTTTATGCTCCATGACATCACGGGGAACAAACACACCCACGAACGCAGCTTCAAAGTGTTGCGGATTCACCGAGACACCTATCAGAAATATCAGCAAACAGCAGCAAATGGTCAGGAATTTGCCTTGGACAGCCACAGCTTTTTGTCGTTTGAGGCCAACAGCATATCCCATTTTGCTCATTATTTAAGGCTTGTTTCATTCACAGAATCTGGATTTGGACTTAAAACTGAAGACCAAAGGCATGTACAATGATGGGCCCTGCTACATGACTGGACCTCTACAATTGTACAGCCTGTTGTGGATAGTAAAATCCTTCTTCTGGCAAAACTGCAGCTAGCTTATACAACTGGAAGAATAAGTAGCCAACAATGGCAACTAGAATAACTAGAACCCTTGTAGTCGCTTGTAGTTACATAGCTAAACTCTTTACATAAATTGGCTATACA
Organism: Symbiodinium sp. clade C Y103; assembly: GCA_003297045.1. Classification (NCBI taxonomy): domain Eukaryota; class Dinophyceae; order Suessiales; family Symbiodiniaceae; genus Cladocopium; species Cladocopium sp. clade C. Next base: position 111,270 of record BGPT01001626.1, on the reverse strand, counting down.
TGCGATCACCACGCTATGGGGACTTCCTAAGCAGGGCTCTCAACATCCTGACAATGTGGCTGATGATTCATTCAAGCACTAGCTGAATTGTAATAACTCACAAGGCGGAAAGCGTGTCTTTAGATTTTAGATGATTTCCCTTGCTAAGTAGACCACGTTGACCAATGAGGTCGCCTTTGAATTCAGGTCTCCCCAAAAGAGGGATAGCCCCCAATCCACGAGTTTATCATTGGTTTCCCGATTGTTCTTGCTATACGGGAAGGGTATACTCCATTTCCGGCCACACCCTTTGTTTGAATATTTTGCTAGGCTTAAATCACCACTTTGGCCGGGAAGATCTCCCCATTTCCAGAGACATCCAGTTCTGTTTCTTCGTCCACCTTCGACTATATAACAAGTGACTGCAGCTGCAGCTACAGCATCCACCTGCACACATCAGCACTTTTGACGTGACAATTAAAAGAAAGTGTAAATAGATTGGCACACTATCTATGTCACACGGGAGTGCAGGTATGACGCTATGTGCATAGATCATACATATGCAAGACGAGTCTACATGTATGCATATAATATCATATAATATAGGCACACATACACATGCATATACAGGTACAATCATGCACACATATCATGTGCATACATACCATACATATACAAATGTAGGGATATTTCAGAGCCTTAGGGATTTAAGCAATAAAGACAGATAAACACCGTAGGAATGATGACACCTTTTTTTTGTTGGATCGAATCTTCATATTTACAAATAGGAAAACAAACATGGCCTGAAAAATGCTGTACTTCTAATCACTTCCCCCTATTACTAAACCCACCTCAAATAACAAAAACTAGGGTCCATCTCCAATTTTGAAAAAAATGTGGTTGGCCGATTTGACTTTTAATTGATCCCCTTTGGAAAACAATTTAAAAATAGACCTACCATGTGTGGGTTTCACCCCCTAATAATAAAAACTAGTCAACCCCGGGGTGTTTATTATTGGTCCCTGAATCCAAGTAGTTTTTAGTAATAAGGTCTGGCGCTTACTATTAGGGATCCGCTTCAAAATCCAATTTTTTGCAACGTATTAATTGTGTTTTAAATTGGAATTCAATTGCTTTTGAAATCGAGAAAGATAGTCTTCAGTAATAAGGTCCGGCGCTTACTATTAGGGATCCGCTTCGAAATCAAATTTGTTGCAACGTATTAATTGCGTTTTAAATTGGAATTTAATTGGTTTTGAAATGGAGAACAATAGTTTTTAGTAATAAGGTCCGGCGCCTACTATTAGGGATCCGCTTCGAAATCCAATTTTTTGCAACGTATTAATTGCGTTTTAAATTGGAATTTAATTGATTTTGAAATCGAGAATATAGTTTTTAAATGTTTTTAATATTAAGGTCCGGTGTTTATTATTAGGGTCCCCTAATAATAAATACCCCCCTAATAATAAAAACTACCTGAGGTGTTTATTATTAGGGGGGTTAGTATTAGGGGGAAGGGATTAGTATTGAAGACTGCCATGTTTGGGTTTCATGTTCGTCTGGGAGTAACAGTGTAACAAAACAATTTCAGTGTGATTCTGGCAAATCTCTCAAACGCTGGGGGTGTTGATACACACCACTGATCAGTGGTGCTTCTGATGACGATGGCAATATGTTCCCATCTGTAAGAATATTGGTAAAGCATGGTAAAACATGGTAAAGCAATAGGAAATCATCCCCAGTTCTACCACAAATGGGTGCTATAAACCATCAAAATAAAACAAACTATGGGTGGTTTCTTATTGCTGTATTAAAAATCCTCCAACCCTGGGATGCCGGTGTAGATCAATCAAGGCTGCGGCTACAGACCCCAAGCCAACCTTCAACTGTACCCACCTCTGACCCCCAACTGGCCATGCATCCCTATTTTTGGTTGGATAGGACATATGGCTATGGCTCAAAAAACGGGTATGGATCGCTACGCGGTGATTCGGACCTATGGAACGAAGGAGTTTTACAAATGATCTCAAATGAATTCAATCCCTTCCTGGGGTATGCATCAGACGTGTGGATCAGGGGTATGGATCGCCGGTCCGGGGTGTGGATCGGGACCTGTAGGTGAATCCCCATTTTCGATAGGTAAATCCCCGTTCTTCAGAGGTCAATCACCATATTGTCATCGTTAAAAAAACGCACAAGTACCGCTGATTTCAGCCGCATCACGGCCTGCATTGATCCTGTCCGGCGCGTCTAATGGCTTGTAATCCTTCCTGGCCGCTAGCACGGGGCATGAAACCAACACGGGGCCCATCTAAAAACGCACCTGAAAATTGGGTCATCTTTACAGCTTGGATATTTTACTGTATCAATTGAAGTCACTTGGAATGAACTCAAATCACCAATTTCTTGGATTTCAAAGATAACATGGGGACTATCATTGATACTTCCCCAAAAAGGAGGTGTTTTCGTATATATTACACATACAGTAATAAGAATGGAAGTTTAACAATACATAGGCCTAGGCGAGTTTTTATTGCTTTGGAAGATGATTCTCCCGACAGCGAATTTGGCTTGTTTTCCAGGCATTTCATGGGAAAATGCATCATCCCATTTTGTCGAAGTGGAGGGTCTAGGTATATAATATACCAATATCATTGTGGGATAGATATCAATACTATTATCATTAAAAAAAATATAATGTACCAATATCATCCAATATCCACTAGAAAATCCAACCATTTTCCCCCTGGCAGATGATTTATGCTTGGGTTTACTGCTTGATCTGCGAAACGCGCTGTGTCCTGAAAAGTGCTCAAAGCCGTAAACCAAACTGTGACCATTGACCCAACACTTGTCTTTTTATCAAAAGCCATATACCCCCAAAGGGGTCATTTGTTACAGTTTGTGATATAGATGGGCCATTTTTTTTAGATTATTTACCTCTTCAAAATTGTGATTTTCCCGTTCGTTATGTCAGAAACGACCAGAGGGTCGGAGAAATCTCATCCTTTTTTCCCGCACCATTTTTGGAGAAAGCCACTGGCCTTTCGCTGGCGGATAACATCGAAAAGTCAGTGGCAGCGGCAGAACTTGTCGCTTGAGCCGAGCTGGACTGCGGGAGAGCAAGGAACACAGAGAGGTCCACACCTGAAAATGGGTCACTTGACCATCAAAAATAAAGTTACAGGACCTGAAAATGGGGTATGCATGGGTATACCCTAAAATGGCTGTTTTTACAGAGAAATGAGGTGGTGTTCAACAAGTGGACGTAGAGCTAGCCGGTTGTTTGACCCCAAATGTTGCTTGCCAGTCAAATGACAAATAAATTTTGGTTGCCGGTGCAGCCCGGTGCAGCACGTGCCTTTTTTGATCCTTTCTTTTCGTTGGTGCAATACATGTTTTTCCCATAACACCACTTGCAGCTGGCTCACAATCATAGATATTTGCTGCTTGTAATCATTCTTATGGATCCAATCACCTTTGTTTGGATTTGTTTGGATATTTGCCGGTACTTGAAACATCTTCAAATATTGACAGCCAGTCGTCTTGTGCTTTATTTTCCAATATGTTCCATTTCACCCCAAGTTTTACATAGGGGTTTCCTAAAACGGAGGCAACCAAAAATGGATGGTTGATGTCATGGAAAATCCTATTTTCTAATGGATGAGAACTGGGGGTAGCCCTATTTTAGGAAACCTCCACATAGGTATTGTCCATTGTACCCTCTGGTTATTTAACATAGCCATAGAAAATGGTCCATTTATAGATGATTTATAGTGATTTATCTATTAAAGATGCTGGTTTTCCATGGCGAACTGTTAAATAACCAGAGGGTAAATGTTCCATGCTTTTGGGCCTTGCCAACAGCCCAGGCCACTTCCGCCATCCTCCACCGCGGCCTCCTCCAGCGTCAAGGTCTTCTGCAGCACCTGCGGAGAGTCATGCTGGATCCAGTCTGGAAGACCATGGTCGTTTCAAGACTAAGTCATGGTCTTTTTTAGAACTTGGATGAACTTGGGATGATTTGGGGGTACCCCCATAACTTCGAAAACTTTTGTAGAATAACTGCAACATACTGCAAATGTACATCGATATCATGACTACTATTTTCCATCACATTCAACAAACGCAAATCAATTTAAGCTGCATATCAAAAAAGGCTGGAGTGACTTGTTGAATTCCAAACCAGGTGGTTCCCAGGCTTGGTTCTCAAATAATGAAAACATTTTTGAAACCAGAACACCGAGGTATTCTGCCTTATGCCTTATCCTTGCAGGCAATTTTGGGATAGATGCGTCGCGAGCTTTTCGAACCCAATCCCTGGCCTCCTATGTCAGCACTTCTCCGATCCCGTGTAAAAGAGAGCTTTATAGCAGCCGCAGAACAGAATGTTTGGTGCATCAACATGTTTCAACATCTATCGGAACGTTGCATTTTAATCCACCAGTTCCATTGTTCCCACCTGGTGGTCGACATCAGCAGCATCAGGTGAGAGCCCAACCATCCAAACCTGAGACCAATTTTGTGCTCCCCCACAGTGGCTACTGGGTCAATATTAAAAATTCCATGTTTCACTGGACTGGTTAATGGGAAATTTTACAGGAAACCACGGAATTTTCCCGTCAACTATAGAGGTTTCCGGTTTCAATTTTCCCTTAAACCAATCCAGTGAATGTTTTCCCCTCAAAAGTGGCGCCCATTTACCTCAGGGCATGATTTTTTCAAGTCCCTGAAGTAACTGGAGGTCTGGGAAATTGTGCAAATCATGGAAACGAAATCTGTCAAGACGTCTAACCAAACACACACTCAACCATAGTCTAGGTACTCAGATCGGAATTTTGATTTAACAAATAGGTGAATGTTCCACATGGTGGTTTCCTAAGATAGGGGTACCCCCAAATCATCCATTTGAATAGGATTTTCCATTATAAACCATCCATTTTTGGGTACCCTCATTCTAGGAAACCCTCACATCTGCAAAAGTGCATAAGAACAACTGCATCATATCCCACGGTCCCACAATGACTACACCCAGGTGACAGCCTGACACTGCGGCAAACCCGAGACTATACACCATCCTGGTGCAACAATTTGGGGTCCAAAGTGAGGTGTGCCCAATTTCATCAACCCCACAAATTGGACATGATGTATTTTTTGACGCGACCCAAGTCTAAACCAATGCACGACCATCAACTATATCGTAAACATGCGTACACTACCATGAATATCACATACTATCGAAATTGCTTCCCCGTCTATGCAGTTGTGGCCCTTTACCGGTTTTAAGTCAGTTCTAACCCCATTCATGATAACCCGATTTACACACATTTATGACCGGTAAAGGGCTTTTATTTCCTTCCTTAGCAAAAAACGCCACAACCGGGACTTCAGGCATTGATGCGATACACCAATGGCGGAGCCAGAAAGGGAAGTAAGTTCCCGGTCCTCGGGGCATCAAACGTGGCAAGGCTGGAAAATCCCCGAACCAAATGGAGGTTTGAATGAGAAACTCATGGGGAAATATTGGAAAAAATATGAGAAGAATACACTATTAAATGGAGGTCTCATGGTCTCATGGGCAAATCATGGGAAAATCAATGGGACAAATCAATGGGAAAATCAATGGGAAAATCAATGGGAAAATCAATGGGAAAATCAATGGGAAAATCAATGGGAAAATCAATGGAAAAATCAATGGGAAAATTAATGGGAAAACATGGAAAATATGAGAACTCCCCGAACTGGTGGACTTCCAGCCACGTTTACCGGAGCCGAATGTGGAAAACCCAAATCTTATTGGGACGTATTGTTGGGTAAATCTATCTAAATCTGATCAGTATGGTACAGTAAATCGGTGAACAATGGTGAACATATGTTTTAAAATGCTTTGTTTGTGGGTTTTGGGAAATCTGAGAAAGAAGGCATGTAATTGGACTTGGTTTAATACTTGGTTTCTCATAGGGTATAATTCTACATACTCTTCAAAACAAACACATTTTGTTCCAGCTGGTGAGTACGTATTCCCCGTCCAAGGTGTAGCGAACGAGATCCAGGAAGAAATCCCTCGCCCATCCCCTGGTTTGTTGGGTTGGTTTTACTGTTGACAGCATCAAATTAGACCGTTAGACATTGAAGAAAAACATCTGCCAAAAGATTTGTAGGTGTCTATGGTGTCTGTCTATCTTAGGTCAGCGGTAAACCCAGGCTTTTGGGGTGAACTTGCATAGTTCCACAAATGCAGGACACACACACATACACATAGGACAGTCCATAGTTTTCTTTTACTTCCAAGGAGGTCCGAAAAGTGATCTGCTTAGGAGGCCGTCCTGGCCGAAACGGGCTAAAGCCAGAAGCAATGCCCAGCATTCTGGGCATCGCTCCATGTCCTAATTCTGACATCTCAAGATGGACATAGCCATGGAAAATCCCCGAACCAAATGGAGGTTTTAATGGGAAAATCATCCAAAATTAGCAATATCCGCGTGCACCTCCAATTTTCACACGAAATTCATGAAACCTGAAAAATCGCTGGGAGTGGCGACCAAGAAATGAGCAGCCACAAGTGACCAACACATGGCGGGTCATTTTAGGAGATGTTGTTCATGACCATATTGACACCATCCAAGTAACTGGGCAAATAGCTATTTCTAGATAAATCATGGGTGTCGGGTAAATAAATGGTTTCAGTTTCAAACCATATCGACCTATTCAACGATTTGGAATGAAAGAGTTTGATACCTGCATGTCCATTTTTTTGCACCACATCATATCCAGATGACCTCAGGAATTCTTATCCGACAGATTCAGGCATCAATAGTAAGGTGATGGATTCACACATCCCAAACTATTCAGCATTTACCATATCAAAATATAAACTATATATTATGGTGGATGCCATAGTTAACCATTGAGCGAACTATTGGTGCATCCACATCATTTGCCAGAGCACAAAGCAACTTGTTAACCTAGTATAACCAACATAGTATATCAGTTTCCAATGGTTTGAGTGATGATGGTGTGTTAGTGCCCCCCAACTAAAGTAATGTCAAGCCCGGGTTATCAAACGCAGGTTGGTGATTCAAAGAGTGAGAGCCCGCTCAAACACATTCCTCCATTGCAACTCTGCAGCCCCAAGGTCAACCTAGGGATGCGCACTCAGACATCTGTTTCACTGCCGGCAAGATCTCGGTCTCAGGTTGACCTTAGCTGCGAATGGGAGGAAAACGGTTGCAGCCAAATGGCGAGTTCATCCATTTGTCACACTGCCAAGCCAAGCATGTGTTCTTTTCGGTTTTTCTTTGCATGTGAAAAATGGTTCATCTTCCCCGTATGGATGTGTAGCGGGCACTTTCCCACGATGTGACCCCTTTAGCTGGCTAGACCTCTTCCAACTGGTGTACCCGTAATATATATATATATATGGGACAAGCACTGCCTGTGTGTGTGTGTGTGTGAACGCATGCACAAATCTGCACAACTGCGTATCAGGAGTATCAGAATTTTTGCTATGTACATAACATGCACACTTACAGGCACACAGTACTACAGAAGTGATCGGGAAAAAAAAACAGGCATACACAATGTGTCTGTCTAATTACAAGACTGATGCTAATCAAAACCCCGTCAGCCACCGTTGACGCATGCACCATTGAATGTCACAAAACTCACACAATTCATATGAGTATGGTATGGCCTTAAACCTTGATATAAACAGGTACACGGTGCTATATATCGTACACATCAATGTATATCTATCTATCTATCTATCGATCGATCTATCTATCTATCCATCTATCTATCCATCTATCTATCTACCTATCTGTCTATCGGTCTATCTGTCTATCTGTCCATCTGTCCATCTGTCCATCTGTCCATCTGTCCATGTGTCCATCTGTCCATCTGTCCATCTGTCGATCTGCCTATCTGTCTATCTGTCTATCTGTCTATCTGTCTATCTGTCTATCTATCTATCTATCTATCTATCTGTCTACCTATCTATCTATCTATCTATCTATCTATCTATCTATCTCTCTATCTATCTATGCAATCATGTGGCACATGCATCTACAATCATATCTAATTATCCATATATTCAAATGTTGATGACATCCCCCAGCATCAACAGCAACACCATTCCGAGCATGGCTGAGCACCGGAACTGTATGCTGAGGGTGGCAGGTTGGGCCAGGACACAAGGAACTCGCTCAGGTGCGCAGTGGCAGTCACGACCTGGGAAAGTCCGGGTAGATCAACAGAGATAAACATAGATGAACTGCATTATATATATATACATATATCTGGGTAAATTACAATAATTCACTGATTTGAACTAAGGCCATTTGGGGATGATTCCCTGTACTAACCATATATTCCAGTGAGGTCACAGTGAGGTCGTTATAATTTACCTAGATATATATAGCCGTGCCTCATTGGAGGCATCATCCAAATGGAAATTCTCCAGTGCCAGTTCAGATCATTCAACTTCTGTGACATAGAAGACAGCCTTCACCTGTGAAATCCTCTACTGTAGGAGACAATAGAAATAAACAAGAAAAAAACACCTGCCAGGCCAAAACTCAATGACCTTCAACCCCACAACGGGAAGTTGGTGACTTCTGATGCATAGAACGTCAATTGACCAAATTGTTTACATAACATTGCTTAATATGGTTCTAACAATGTCAACCCACTTTCACAAACCCTGGTTAATGAATTGGGGTTGCCCTATTCAAGAAATCTAAAGAATTAACAATTACATTGGAATACTTATACTTATTAAGTAAAAATTACACTTGAGAATGTACAATGATAAGTATCCATGTAATTAGTCTGCTATTGAAATGGTACCACCCCCATTCAACGACCCAGTGACATATGAATCCGGCGTCGACATTGATCCACGAAGCTGGATTCCCCGGGTTCCCGGCATCACTGCTGCTAGGTGGTCTGGCAATCGAGACCTGGGGAAGTGCCCAACCCACACAGACAGGTCACACCCAGACGCATGGGACGAATTGACAAACCATCCACAGCCAAAATGTGACACCTCTGTGAACAAAATGAGATTTTCCTCAAGAGAGGATGAAAATTAGAATTGACGAATTTTCCTCAACCATCTAATTTTCTGAAAAAAAAAAAATGATTGCAGAAAATTAGACTATTCTCTTCCGACATGGGGACATGAAAAAATGAGCGGACGCACCCCACAAGTCCGGTATAGTAGGTTTTCCTTCAAAACAACACAATGAATGTTGATGTTTGTCGTCTAGATATCGTGAATGGAGATGTTTCTCCTTTAACTCTGAATTTTGCCAGTTACGTCATTTTTTGTTAGAAAATACATGTTTGAAGTTCAACCCCCTCTTTTGGTTGGTTACATCACCATGATCGTCGCTTTAATCACCATTCTAGTTGGCTATATAACTTATATGTAAATGAAATTGTTGCCAGCTTACTCGCATTTTTGCGTCTTAAATCACATGTTGTTGCTGCTTCCGGTGGTTCCATTCCAAGCCCAGCTTTCACCGAGAGCGGCCCAGTGTGGTGGCTCCATATCGCCCTCTTGCCTGGCTCAGAAGCAGCCCCAGCAATCCCCGGGTCGATGCCGCACAGTTGGAAACGTAGGGAATGAAGGAATGGGATGATGATTTTCATGGTTATTATAGGTCATGAATCCCCATTCCCTACGTTTAGCACCAGTAAGATTATGTAGTAAAAATAGATGGAACATATCATTGAACTAACAAACTGCTAATCTGGAAACAACAAAATCATCAATTTTCGACTTGTTTCGGGTTCGTCTTTGCTACAGCTGGAAGCTAAAGTCATTGCAGCAGGGTCCGGGGCAACACTTCCCCACGAGACACCGCGCCACGACTAAGTCACGGCAAAGTCATTGCAAATTGCCTTTTCGCAAGAGACACCGCGTTTTGACCAGAACATTAAAAAAGCAAGCAAGCGCTCTGGAAGAGGCATTTTGTGCTGGAACACCGGAATCACAGGGGTCAGCAAACAAGCAGACAAGTAGGCAGACAAGCAAGCAGGCACGCACAAACACAATCACACACACACTCACACGCGTGAGTTGGGAAGCAGCCTAGCAGCAGCTGGCACCGACCTAGCACCAACCGGCAGCAATCGCCAGCAACCGGGCAACGTTTGGCATGCTGGTGGCAGCTAGGTGCGGTGTAGCAGCCCTTAAGAAGCAGAGCAATATAAAGCCAGTAGCAGCACAGCAGCAGCAGAAGCGACAGCAAATGGGCTGTAAAAGGATAGACAAAGGCAGAGAGCATGCTGCGGTAGACACAAGNGGCAGAGAGCATGCTGCGGTAGACACAAGTAAGTGCATGTCATGATGCCTTCTCAGAAGAAAGCGGAGAAACTTCGCACTTGCGCTTCGTTGGAGTCCGGAAAGCCATGGCAACACACAACAGCCAGGCAGGAAGATAATAGAAACAGCTGCAGAAAAAACAAATGTTGCAGCAGGAACTTTCTAGAAAGAAAGGTTTAAACTTACCCCAAAACACCACCTAATAACAAGATCTAATCNAGCTGCAGAAAAAACAAATGTTGCAGCAGGAACTTTCTAGAAAGAAAGGTTTAAACTTACCCCAAAACACCACCTAATAACAAGATCTAATCAGAAAAAGTAAACTTTTTTCACGTATTCTAAGAGGTCAGACTGCAAGAGACACCCGTTTCGCAGCGACTTCTCAAAAATGCAAAACACCAAGGCACAAAGCCAAAACATTGAACACGCAACGACTTTAGCACTTGGGAGTAGGTAATGATATGCAAGAAATTTATGTCATAGAAATATTGTATAGACACACATTTTGAGAGCAAGCTGTGAAATTACTCGAAGGCACGTCTAGAACATAGTTCCTTCAATTGTGTGTATGTACTGACCTATCCATGAACTGTATCATTTGTATATATTTGTATTTGATTGTATTTGTATACACATATACATCAACTATATACAATACTGGTACCAACAAGATATGGTCAAATCATGTCAAATCCATTCAACTACCACGTGGAAGCTCCCCGTCGTCAGTCTTTCATTACTCACCAACGCTGGACCGCAGGACGTAAAGGTCAACATGTCCATGAGTGGTTTGGACAAGTCCACGGACTCCGCCGGAGAGACCTCGAGATCCGACGAAGATCGGTCCAAATTAATGGGGACGACCGCATTCTTGGGGAGAGCAGAACCATTTTTCATGCTGGAAATGATGGACCTTTTTAGATTTTATGGGATATTTTAAGGCTAGCCTATCTGAAGAGACAGCGCCGTTTGAAAAAGCAGTACAAAGTACCAAACATGGGAATTTGACGGCAACATCATGCTCAAAAACTCCAGTTGTCCACAAACTCTTCGGAAAAAAACCTGATTCTTGATAAAACCAGCTGATGTTGAGGTGTCATTTGGATGTTGATGAAATTGCACACAAGTTTACCTGAAACCCTTGAAATGTGGCTACCGCATGATCGCCGCTGAGGGTCCCACCACGTCCGGCACATCTGTCAATGCCCTGGGTGGAAGGGGTGCGTGCTGCTCTCGAGAGCAGATGGGTCATACAGTTATACTGTTCAAACCAAATTAGCCATTCTTGGTTGTACCCCAATCCAGCATCTGGTAAACCGAACAGTAAATAATTTCCAACATTTGCCAGAAATGGATAGAAACGGTATAAAATGGTATAAACATGTATAAAGACATCCACGATTGGAGGTCGGTCTATGGCATTGGGTTTACCACAACTACAAAAATGGTAGGTATGCTTCTGACCTTAAATGAAGTTGGGTCGGATAGATACTATCAAAGATGCTCAAAACCTACACGTTTATCTCTCTAAATGCACATCAAAATATATGTATATCACTACAAAGTATGCATTTACTGCAGCTTTACCTGTTGTTGTTATCCATATGTTTCCTGGTAGAAGACTCCTTCTTGAATCTCAACCTGCTTGGTGGTTTCGACTCATCCGAACATTTACCTGCGGGATTGTCATCTCAGGTATGATATAACAAACAACACATTCGAAGGCACCACCCAGTGTATTGTATCGTGTTCATTTCTCCGATATTTCGTATACCCAACTTTTTGTGGGTCATTTTAGACATGACCATCAACCGTAGATATTAAGTATAGACCAATAAACACCAACAGATACGTTACATATATATATATAGCATTATAGAGCTATACAGAGCTATCAATGGGGGCAAAACATGACAAACATATTGGCGATATCATCCCCAATGTACGGCGTTTTTTTGTTCCACCTCGTTGATTGGGATAGCATGGGATCCGACTTGGGTGATATCCCTTGGCCACCTCTGCAGTTCATCCAACTCCACAGGGCAGGTGGTCACGATCTTTGGCCTGGGCCCGGGTGCCCGCGTTGCTGTTGAATCCTTCAAACACGGGGGGTCCTAAAATGGGGGTACACCAAGTTGTGGATGGTTTATAGTGGAAGATACTCTTATATAGAAACCCCAATATCTTAAAGTCCTTAAGTAGTTAGTGCTGAGTTGCCAGAATTTACTTCCAAAATAATCCAATTGTGGGGAAATCTTCCAGTACCATGGAGCATAGGGGTAAACAAGAATGGCACCACACTCACCAAACCATGAATGCTGGAATAGCATTCAGGGCGTGAACCATGTCTGTTGACTGTGGGACACACTCATCATGCTACAACCATTCTGGTTCAACGCTTCATCAAAGACTAGATGTTTCCTCTCCTGTTGCAGCGCCAAAAACACCCAATATTTTGTATCACCTACATATTCTTTACCACCGTCAGCAGCCACTGAATTTGACCCAGACGGGGTAAGGTTGTGTCCAACCATGGCCTTCCACTGAGTTGTGGGTGAACTCAAACTCCATACAGGGCACAAAGAGAAAAGCAAAGAAACAACACACGGAGTAATTGCATACAGTCAACTGGCCGGATGCCAGGTTCCTGTTGCACAGAATTACTCAAACTTACGGGCTGCGCCGGGCGATCCGGCTGACCAAATCCCTCCAAAGGTGACCCCCTCGAAGAATCCGGGCGAATTGTTTATTCACCACCAAGCCAACCATGGGGGTCACCTTTGGAGGGGGCCAAAGTCGCAAGATATGTATCCCCAAACCATGTTGTCCCAGACATATATATATATATATGTATTAATATATAATCTATGGTTATATATGGGTATGAGTCGAAGTCCCCCAAAGTATGGTAATTTCACAGGTTTTGACCCATCCACATATGGATCAACTTCATATGCCAAGTAACTCGACCGCAAAGCAGCAACGAGCAGAAGGGGGGGACCTCAGTTGCTGTTTCTTCTTTGGATCCTGTTGGAATTGGAGAAGGGGTCTATATCATTGTATATCTAAATGCCACTTGTAGCTACCATGCATAGTTGGGGTTATGGCTACCCCGGGGAGAATATAAAACTACAAGCAGTTACATGCAGTTGCATAGGCAACAAGTGGTCTTATTCACAAGTGGAAGGCGGGCCATCATTCCAAGTCTTACCTTTTGGGAGGGACGGAATCGGAATATCATTTTTTGGCCCCAGCGATTTGCTGTTCGAGTTTTCATACCCCCCGGATCCCTACGGTTCCTCATGCTGTTTACTGCTTAGTGGTCAAACCACTCCACCAGAACAAGAAAATCGTGGATCATCCCAGAAAGTCTCCAGTCATCTTTAGCCAGGTTTGATTACCGCAGGGTATATAGATCATATAAAATGATACAGAACTCACCAATCTTTGCCGGTTTTTGTTTGGTGAACGCAGCCTCGGTAGACCCTGGGAGCTGGACATGCATCCCCCCGAAGGAACTCCCCCAGCCGCTGGGCCATCAAGCCAATCACTCCATCGGTACCCGTCTGACACACGCACTGAAAACCTCGTTGCAGACAGGCAATTTCCCGGAGTTTGCTGCAGATGTCCAATGTTTTGGGGGTGAACCATCGTCGGACTAGTCGTTAAAGAAAAGACAAGTCGGTTGAACATGGGATATCTTTGGATGTATATACTTTCTTCTATCATCGAAGCTACCAAACCAATGTGCATTGGGTTGAGCTGGCACCGAAGCACTGCGCGAGCTAACTGTACAGGCCATCCGAGGCCCTAGGAATAGCCTCCAAAGCAATCGACACTGAGATCGTCTTGGTGATTCTTAAAGGTTCCCTGCGATGATCCCTGCAATTGGGAGGTATGGTGCAGGTAATATATGCGGGTTTCTGAAAATGGGGGATCCCCAAAATCATGGGTTTCAATACTAAAATTGTCTGCAAGTAATTTGGATGATTTGGGAGTATATAGCCCCATTTTCGGAAACCCCCATGTGTGTGTATATACATATATATGTATATAGATGATTTTCCAATAGTTCCCTTCCATCCCCAAATCATCCTTCCATCCACTTCCCAACCTTACTAGCCATCGATCGTACTGTAGAGATGCTGACAGCAAGTCCTTTAGTCCCTATCCCACCAGACTCGTTCCTGGCTCGCTTGGTTTCGTTGCTTTCCTCCCAGCAACACAAACACACCCCGGGGCCCAGGGGATGTGGGCCCCTAGCCCCCTATCTAGTGATATCTAGTGATTAGCTATTCCCATTCCTGTGGCTCCCCGTTCCATAATAGGGATTTTCATTATTAGTTAGTGTAGTAATACCCCCTGACCCATCTTAATATCAAATTAATGAGTATCAACTATTCATGGTGGTGGTTACATGGAAATCAGTTGAGTCAATTGGGATCATCATCCAATAAGAAATGATTGAAAGCAACAACTAATCCCTTCCCCCTATTACTAAACCCCCCCCAAATAACAAAAACTAGAGTCCATCTCCAATTTTTGGGGGGGTTAGTATTAGGGGGAAGGGATTATTGTTACATATAATGACTATCTTTATTCTCAACAGGTCTGGGAGTTAAGTTTCTATCTCCAGGTCTGGGAGTGGTGCAACATGGATGAAAGCCACCGAACGCTGGAAGTTTTGCTGCGGTTGGGCTGCAAAGCTGGGTTAATTGACAGTACCCCATTTATCCACATTCACTTCCCATACCCTCTGGTAAACTAACATAGATATTGAAAATGGCCATTTATAGTTGATTTTCCCATTAAAAATGGTGATTTTCCATAGTTATGTTAGTTTACCAGAGGGTATCTTATACGTAAAAAAAGTAATTGTTGCTGCTTCAAACTTCAAAATGACCCCATTAACCCCCCCACTCCTGGGCCGCCGGGCTCGTAGGTTAGACACTCCTCACAACGGAACGCTCCAAAGGCTTGGCGTGGCAGGACCGAGTTGTTCAGCTCCTGCGGTGCAAAAAAAAGCGGTGAAGTGAAGAACCGCTGAGTCTCACAGCCAAATAGCTGGGATTGACGATGTTCATGCCCAAGAAATGACAGTTATAGGTACTGATGCGGTCAAATTGCAGTGACATAGGGCAAATTCATGAAAGGGACAGATTCATGGTCCATTCAGCAATCAATCACGGAGAGTTGAACAACAATACATGGTGAGATCAACAAAAAGGATGATTTCTTAAAGGGGAAGCGAACGGAAAAATATGTATATATATATATATACATAGTGAGTTCAAAAAACGGGGACTTACTCAATGATCAAATATGTTCCAAAATGGGGATTCAACACCAGGTTTCACATGGGGAGCCGACCACCAAGAACATGGACTTCACCATCAAAATAGAGATTTGATATGATTTGATCATTTATATCCTCTGGCATATGCAGTAAACATATTTAAAAAAATAGCAAATAAAGAAACATCTCCACTTGCACATGGGTTTCCTACACAACTTTCCCAGTGGTAAGTCATGCTAAATTACTGGAGAGTATCTGGAAACAATGTGCCAAACCTCCTGTCTGAAACCTCATTCCGGCCGCTTTGTAAAGGCTTCATGTTTCCTCACATCTTCTGCCCACCAAAGTTATGCCTATTGCTTCACCCTGTATAGGAACATGAAGCAGGCTCGCTCCCAACAAAATTGGCTAAATAGCAAAGTAAAAACATGGGTGAACGCATCAGTTCCCCGCACCCTTGAAGTATCTTATGGTGGTTTACATTGGTTTAACTATATAAAATCCATATTAAAATCCATGAAAATCGGTTGGACATTGGATCAACCCAGTGAACTGATGCGGCCTCGGGTAGGATGCTATCATCCAGCAAGTGGCAAAGGTCAAAGGTGTGCGGCGCATGCGTCCCACAGCTCGTCCTATGAACGGGTTCCGAGGGATTCGGAGTGGCCAGGGATGTCAGTTGTGTTTGTTGAAAACATAAACTGCTTAAACACATCTGAAACACTATAGACCATATATAATTATATATATATATATGTACATACGAAAATTTTTATATTGAACATGTTCCATGATAGTTCTTCAATGATCTTGAGGATGTTCTAAGTCTCTGATGCGAACCCATCCCAGCCCCACCTCCGAAGTGTCACCGGCGGCACGGTGCGTTTCACCTGCGGGGGTACCGTGCGTTTGAGGGTCACCCATCTCCACGAGATTTGCCCCGATTGGAGGCTGTTGATGGTTAGTAAAGTCATGAAAACCCTCAGAGATTTACCTTGGTTGATGGTTATGAAATGTTATGAAACCCTGAACCTGATTGATGGTTGTTGGTACATCTTATAGTACATCTGGAAAACAAGTCATAAATTTAATAGATGATACATGGGAACACAAGCAGCTCTGGATGATTGGTGGTTTCAACCCATCAACATCTGCTCCTCCGGATCGTGATCTTGAACATGAAGAAAAAGTAGTTGAAACGAACCCCCAGAGAATGCTGGTTGGTTGAAGGTGGTTTCACAAATGGTGTCCAATCATCAGTTGTACAGTGTTACCCTCTGGTGAACTAGCATATCTATGGAAAATCACATTTTTTAATGGGAAAATCAACTATAAATGGCAATTTTCAATAGCTATGTTAGTTTACCAGAGGGTAGCAGCTAGCAATATCCCTTTTGAAGCTAAAACTACTGCAAACAAACAGACCAGCATAGCTTCGGTTGGGGATGAACGCAGACATAACCGTGTTGAACCGCCAGCCATCAGTAATGAACCCCTGTGCTACGTAAATTTTCGAAACGGATGGGCTTTGGTTGAGGATTTCATGGAGATTCGAGCCAAAAGTTGACCACCAAAAAATAGATGGTTGATATATGTTAAATTCCAAAGGCCTGATCAAAACCAGTGGTTGTGAGTGGCTAAACCCGTGTGGAAACCATGATTTTCTTCGCTGGTCACCTTTTTTTGTGGGTTGCATCCCCGTGATTGAGCCATGCCACCTGCGATGCGGTTGATGAATGGTTCAAAATCCCAGTGTGAACATGGTGGACATCCAGATCTCCGGCACTTAATCACAACTGGTACCAATGGCTTACATCTTGGTGAACGCCTGAATGATGTCGGCCAGTTGGGAAGTCCTGACTGGAGCTCTGAGTCAGCTTGCAGCGCACACTGGCATCTTTTTCATTCTTTTTCGCCGGCGCACAAGTTCAGCGCCTCAACGCCAGGGCCACAATGGACCGCTCTGACTGCATTGTAGATCATCTCAATTCGCTTGCTGGTGGCGAATTCACTATGGCTGCAGAGGCACTCAAAGCGCACGTGTCTTCAAGCTGTGGACTGGCTGAGTTGTTTTCAGGGTATCAAGGAACACGCAGCTTGCTACTCAATCCCCTGCTCCTGCAACTGTAGTTGTAGCAAAAGTTCAAGAGCTAAGATTCTACACAACAATTTATCAATAATGATGTCTTGAGTGCCTCCCGGTGCACACCAGTACATTGAAGCTGATGCAAACCGGATCCTCCTACACAGCGCTCGGTCCACATTTCGGACCAACGTTCCTCGAGAATCCCAGCATGTTCAATGCACCACTTGCGAAATTCCGAAAGGGACTGTCCCAAGCATGTCTACTGTGTAGCCCAGGAAATCATCAAAACCCAATGGTTTCGCTGAAACCCACCACTTTTCGTTGATGTGAGGCATCTGAGGGGATTCCACCGGCTTTCCAAATTAGGGATACAAGCTTTTGCGTGACAAAGATCACGTTGCATACATTTCCCGCAGTGACTAATTCAGCTTGAATTCATGTGGCTTGAACACCATCTATCAGCAGCAAAAAAATCTCGAATATTGTGGAATGTGATTTCGTCTGATGCATCTTAGCGAAACTCAGAGGGAAATCCCAAAGAAAATAGGCGCCCAGAACAAAATTGTCAAATACGATTCCTGGCAGTCGTTTATTTTTTTGTGTTGAAACTTCTGGGGCTCTGCGACTCAGAAAGACTCGCATCCTACGCTTTGACCTCAAGCACTGCGGAAGGCAAAATGTTTAGCTGCTGAGTGGTTGAGCCACGCAATATCAGTTGGTATCATGATCCCAATCTGTTTATAATTATATTCATGTCAAATGTGAAAAGAAAACTCAAAGGTGCGAGACAGTTCTTCACGTTAATTCCCTGTAGATCTACCATGTTCACATTGGTGTTGCTTTAAGTCAACACGTTTTCAAGTTGCAAGGCTCCAAAACAGGTCAAAATAAATTGACATACGCCAAATGCATCTTTAGGAGTCTCAATGGCGATCTTCTATTCTGTTCACTGACTGTACACACACACAGAGATCTGGATAAATCCTATAGTAATTCCCAATTCAAAACTAAACCAATTTTGGTGGCTCCGTACCAACGACAATTTAGAGCGAGGTCATTGGGAGGTTGCTTTAATCAATATGTCATAATATGTGTATCTAATATTAATATATGTATATATATATATATACATAGAATGTGTGAGTGTAAGAAACATCAACATCCTGAAACTGGACATGGTTGGGGTTTTGAAGGTCAGGAATCTCCAACAATCCACAGGCATGGCAGTACCCATCAGCTTTTTTGCCAGGTAGCGATCAAAGCTCATAGGGAAAAAGTAACCGACCCATCCGCAGAAACCAAACCTCAGTGGTGGCCATCGTGTGGCTGGTCATGGACAGTTTGGTACCCCCCCTGACTGGGACGGTTGGACAAAGGGACATGACCAAGATAATTACCTTGAATGAATCTCCATGATGGCCAAACCCAATCCGCAAAAACAGGAAACTCAACTACCTGCTCGAAGATGAGACTTTTCCAACAAAGAATCACTTTCAAGAAACCAACTGATACCAACTGGGCTTTCGCGATCTTAAATGTTCAGTTCGAGGATGTTCGAGGGGTACTGTACTGTACTTGCTCTGAGAATTTTGTTTAAAGTGTGGATGACTAGGCGTGCCGATTGAAATGGGCAAGTAACCATTCTCAAGCGATAAATGATCGATATGGTTGTGGGTCACAAATAAGCACCATCCAAAAAATCTGGGTGTATGGGCATACAGTATATGATATTTCTTGTTGTTACAAACCATCCAATGTCCATTCTGCTAATTGGATGTAATTGGATCTAATTGGATGATCATTCCAAGATAGTCTGTGAAATACTGCAGAAGCGCTCACTGCCAAAAATGCGCCAAAAGACAGTCGTGGGTATGGCCTTTCTCTGATTTCCCTGCCACCACTTTCTGCAAATCTTCGAAGTCTTTCTGATTTGCCTCATCACGGTCGGCCTTATGCGCCATTTTGTCGAACATTCTATATATATATATATGTATGTATATATATATATGTATAGACTCTAGGTCAACATCGTTCATCCTCAAAAGTTGGATTGCTGAGCATCCAGAATATCTCGGCATGCTCAAATCCATCGGTCAGCCCCACTCTTGACCCGCTTAAATCCGCATGTTTCGCTGGATCAAGTCACATGTTGTTTGTGGCAAACAAGGCAAACAAGAAAAAAACGTGCGTTTTTTTCTCATGAATGCCTTAAACAAAAATCTCCACTCAATTTTCCAATGAATTCAGCAGTTTTCCCCAGACAACGTCCTTTCCCAACTAAATCCCCATTTCATTTGGAGCCCCTCCAACTCCCACTGGATCCCACCTTGAGTTGGAGCTGATGTAACAGCTCCTCCCGCTCCACCTTGCCCCGGTCGTCCAGGCAAGAAAGCTTGTCTTCCTTAGCACCGATGCCATCGTCCAAAGTGAAACATTCAATGTGTTGGGTGAAGGATTCTGACCTTTGCCCGGTATAACACGGTGTTTTTCTTTAAACAAAATTGTCATTTACTTAGTATAGTGCTATTTTTTAGAGCGGGAGTAATTCCCTGAATAGCTCCAAATCCTGGCAAACTGCCGTGCAGCTAGTCCGACTAACTCATCTGCATTCTGTATGGTGTCTAGAGATGTCTAGAGTACACCAGGGACATCCGTTATATGTTGTTGGTTTTAAAATCCACTAAAAATGGAGCCTTCCCTACTTTTGGATGGTTTTGGATCCTCAAAATGTACACATGTTCATTTCTTTGGATGTGTTGATATCTGCTATCCAACAAACCTGCCAACTCTTCCAACATTCATGCCCCAAACATCATCTGCATCTCATTGCTCATCAAATATCAACAAACTAACATCATCTGAACAGCATTCCAAACCCTGTGTCGCCAACTAATCCCCAATCAACCATCATTTATCAGTTACACTTATGTCCCCATATTTTGATAGAATCCCTGTTACATGACCCTATATATATATATATATATGATCATATAGAATCATCAGAAATCCCAGAAATCCGTGTCTCCTTGCCAAAACCACGAAGGTAACGCCAAGCTTCCGCCACTTTCAAACGCTTCACCAAGGTAACCCCTGGTGCCCTCGCGGCCGCCACGCTGGTGGTGCTGGCCATTGCCGTCACGGGCTCGGAAGGCGTCACCTGGAAACTTCTGGGAAAATCATCTGTCAATGGATTAGTTGATGGGAAAATTGAAACCGGAACCCCCTATCTTTCATGGGAAAATCCATGGTTTCCGGTTCAGATTTTCCCTTCAACCAATCCAATCTGTCAATGATTTGGGGATATGTTTTACATGATATTTGATATCTCGTATCTCATATGCAGGTTTCCAAGAATGGTGGTACCCCAAGATGGATGGTTTATAATGGGAACACCCTTTTTCTCAAATGTATGGTTTGGGGGTGCCCCTATTTTAGGAAACCTCCATATGTTTTATACATTTTTAAAAAAAAAATGGGAACCTCATCTGTCAAGTCAATGATCTTCGGGTTTGTTTCATGTTTTTTTTTCAGGGAAAGATCATTGATTTCTGCAAGGACGATCCTATGAGGTATCAGCTGCATGGCGAGATCAGAGTACAGGATGTTGATCAATGAATCTATGTGTATATATACATACATGCATCATGCATCCGTCAAATGCACATCATTATCATCATCATCATCATCATCATCATCATCATCATCATTATTTGTTGTTATCGTTATTATTACTATTGTTATTATTTGTTGTTATCGTTATTATTACTATTGTTATTTTCCATGCATATAAAAAAGGCAGGTAAGGTTCCCAAAAAAAGACAAACTTTACATATACTGTATGTATGGATATACATATATATATATATGTATTATACATATATATATATATTATATATATACATATATATATATATACATATATATATATACATATCTGCATACAGTATCATACAGTCATATACATATGTACATACTTACACATGTTATACAATCACACACACACAGCCCCCAATGTGTCCTGCCTGTGGAGGAAGCACCACGGTTGCCTCCACCGGTGAATCATCTTCCCAGATCTGCCTGCTGCAGCTGTTTGTGAGACCAGGTGGGGATATATATATATATATAAAGTTGCATATATACATGTTTATACACACGTAATTGATATCCGAACATATACTGTAATAGACTGTAATGGTTATATTCACGCATTTGTAGGTAATGACACGATAAGAGCTTCGAGAGAACCGGCCAGTACTCAGTGCTTTGGTCAACGAGCTTCGTTGGATCCCTCGGATCCCGGTCCTCTGCAAAGAGGTCACGTCTTGTCTGCAAGAAGTCAGGTTTTCGTAGCACATGGAGGTGTCCTAGCCATTCTGTCATTGGATTGGTTGAAGGGAACATCTTAACCGGAACCATGGATTTTCCCATTCACTATGGAGGTTTCCTGTAAATTTTCCCTTTTACCAGTCCAATGATTCTGGGGCTGCAGTTCACCGGCTTAAGAACCACTTTTTCTAAGCACCATTCAAGTGGTGGTCAGAGATACTTCTTTGATAATACGCAAGGGTCCTCATCCCGGCGTGGAAATCGAACTGCTGCTTCATCCCCACCAGGAATGAGGATGGACCTTCATTTTTGAGGTACCCCAATTTTGACCCATTCCCAAATAGCACTTTTGAAGCTGACCGGGTTTTAGTTGACAAAAAAAAACCACTCATTCCTGACCACGTTGGACCCCAGCCCCAGTTTCCTTTTGAAGATTGCCCAAAGCTGCCTTTGGTGCTCGGCAAAGGAGGGCGAACCACTTCAAGAGGTCAGTTCGATGTTAATGGAAACAATGTTTTTTCTAGAGGTGTTGAGTGACAAAACAAATCTAATGGCCCAACACTTGGGAGATTCAAGTATCATACTTATCAACGTATCCAACAAAAAGTAGATATGATCTTCATGAAATCCACCTAGGATATGCTTGCATCAGGCCTGTGAAATTCGCAGCTAGTCCGTATTCAACGTCAATGAGGCTGTGGCATACAGCTTTCTGAGTCTGTGTCTGTCCGGTGAAATGGTGCTTGCTTCTGCAGTTTTGATGTGTATAAACAGTATAGTCTAGTATACATATGTATGGGTTATGTTTGGATATATACTATGATATGTACATGCAGCCCTATCAATAGACGAAACAAACCAACGGTATATGGGGCATGGAGTAAAAGCATGCCAATGGGGCATGGGTAAACAATATACTGTAAATAGAGAACAAGAGACTTGTCAATTTCACCATCAAGGCATCCTATTTGAGCCATGCCCAGCCGTAGGCACGTTTCTTGGTGCTTACACCACATTCTCAGCCGTAAGCACGTCCATTTGGGTTGTCACCTCAAATTCCTGAGGATTATATTCAGTAATTATATATATATATATCTCTCTCTCTTTATGTTCCCAGTTAGCATTGGAAAGTGTTCAGGTCCTTTATATTCCTTTATACATGTCCCAGCCCGCGTCAATTATTCATTGGCTAAGTACCTAATTGTCTTGCTAAGATCCCATTTTTTGGGGGAAACCGGGCAAACCTAGATAAGGATGGGGCATGATGGGGCATGATGGGGTGTTTTGAACTTGGGTGGTTTTGAAGTTCCAAAAACGGAGCCTCCAATCGGCTGCTCAGGCAGCTCAAGGCCTGCCAGGTCAGCATCACATGGCGGGCTCAATGTACAGTATCCTGAAGAAATGGTGATTTCAGCAATAAAAATTGAGAATCCAGCCAGTCAAAGTGTGGATTTTAACAAGGTTGGAATGTCATGAACGAAAAATTGGGACTTCGCCACGCAAATAGGCATTTTACCCAAAAATCAAAAGTTGGGAGTGGAATCAGCAAATATGTCGAGTCAAATTCACTAGACAACAAATGGGATTCAAACCCTGAAAATGGGCGTGGTTCCAAAATATGGTTCATTTTGATTCCTAACATTCTTATAAAAGCTGAGGGCAAAGCAAAATGGGTCTGTCCGAAAATGGTGCATACCTCCAAATACCTCCAAATAGCAAGTTTACCAGTGAAAATGCTGGTAAACCATTTGATTTAGGGGTAACTACCCCATATTCAGATAAAAGCACATATACCATGGACCCATTATTGTCGCCGGTCCACTTGGGAACGTACCCGAGCACATCCAAATACCCAGCCAGTTTCGTTCTATTGTCATTCTACTTGGCGGACTCCACAGATACTCAGCAAATGACAACATTTCACAAACCAAATCAAAAACCGTGTTGGATGATGTCCTCAATACTAAACATCGTGAATTGTACAGTTGCTATCAGCTTGTCATCATTTCCCGCCGGTTTTCCATGCGTGTCCCAGCTAGTAACCCCGGGAAACTTGAATTGTATTGGATCCCTTCATTTTGGGGTGCCAAACAAGGGGGACACGTACTCTTATTGCCAATCAATGCTAATCATCATCAGTGCTATTTGGAGAGATTATATATGTATATATATATATATTTATATACATATATATATATATATCATATACACATTATCTCTGGGAACACATGGTTTTTGCTCGCCTCCTGGTGCTCAGCTCTCAGGATCTTCTCACAGCTCTCCAGGGACTGCGCCAGTTGTTGCCAGGTGGCCTCGTCGGTCGTCGCGGGAAAACAACGAGTGATTTTGGGGTAAAACCCACATTGATGATGCAAATAATGTGGGTAAAACAATAACAAACCATCCATTTGGGAATGGTTCATACCACCTATTTATGGTGATTTTGGCGATGGTTTATTATTGTTTTACCCACATTACTACATTAGTAGTACATTAGTAGTAGTACAATAGTACACATGAATTTGGAACACCATCCAATTTGTATGGTGAATATCAACGTGGTTCAGAACGGGATTCCACTTCATCAGCCAACTTGCGGGAGGTGATCACCTGCCGGCCTGCATTTCTTTCAGCGTTGGCAGTTCAGCCACTTCAACTCCTGCTGTGGCGCCGTGTTCGTCCCAGGGATGACACACTGCGCGGGTGAGCCAACATGAGACCTGTGTCGATGAAGGATAAACATCAACCTGATGAGAAAGTGATAAACAGTGAGCTGCCCAAAAAGCATCCTTGAGAGGGAACAATTTTCAAAAACACTGCATTCTCAGATGATACCAAATTGATTCAAATTATATCTTTACACTCTTTGAAACCATGAGTCAATGTCAAAAGAATCTGTATTTTCGGTGGCTGAACACCAACAAATTATCACCCAACGGGCTTCATCATGGTCTCGGCCGGAAGATTCCTGTAGATTTTCGGATTCCCTTTCCGTCACCTCTTCCCTTCCGTCACCACATGAACATGTGCACATGCTGATGTATCTTATCTGAATCCCCAATTGCCGTAAGTGTCTTCCCAATCAATGTATATATAATCCTAAATCACCATTACGCACATCCCTCTCACATTCCATTAAATCACCATGTTTGCTGGTTAAATCACCATTTTTGTTGGCTAAATCCCCATTTGTCTTAGTTAAGTCACCATATTTGTTGGTTCAATCCCCATTTCTGTTAGTCAAATCCCCATATTTTGGGTTTAAACCACCATTATCCATCATCATCAAATTACTTACCATTAAAAATTAGCCTATACTTCAGCCATGATTAACCATCATTAAGCCATCATTAAACCATCCAATGATCCATATTTTGGCTGACTTCCCCTGATGTTTCTTGGCTTCCCATCGCCCTCGCCACGGCGCCACGCCTAGCTCCGTGACCCGGGCGCCCAGAGATTCGAAGGCATTGCGCGTGGAGCGGCTACCCGTCTCGCGCTCGTGCTCCAGGTCTCAGGTGTCGATGACTGGGAAATCCATGGATCATTGGATGGTTTAATGATGGCTTAATGATGGGTGAATTATAGGTTATAATAATTGTTAATAATTGTTAATAATTCTTAATATAATTGTTAATAATTGTTTAATGGGATTCTATGGTGATTCATCGGGATTAATGATGGCTTACCCTCTGGTAAACTAACATAGCTATGGAAAATCACCATGTTTAATGGGAAATTCCACTACAAATGGCCATTTTCAATGGCTATGTTAGTTCACCAGAGGGTAATGATGGCTTAATGATGGGTGAAAGATAGGCTAATTGTTAATGGCAAGTAATGGATAATCATGGATAATGGTGGGTTAATAATGGTCAATAGTGGTTAATCATTCGATTATCATTGGACTATTTAAATCAGGGATAACGGTTCATAATTGCTAATAATGATGAATGATTAAGAATGGCTAATGATTCAAAATGTCAGAATGGAACCTATAGTTTGTACCATGTTTTTTTTTATGATCTGAGGGACGCTTCGTATAGGAGGAACGGATTTGTTGTATCACTAATTATTAAGTTGCAACTTGTAACTTGTAACTCTTGAGATCCCGGTCGTTTGATGACAGCAAAAAAGCCAAGGTACTGGAGAGCCGATGTTCCAAGGTGAAGCTTTGCTGCGAAGTTTGCTGCAAGGTTTCATCAAAGAGCTTCCTTGGTGATTTCCGAGGCACCATGTCTTGGAGTTGAAGCCCTGTAGCAGTTGATTACAAATGGTTGTAAATGGGAGTATTGTTCCATAAATGGGGTTATAGCGGACTTAAAACATCTTAAAACTGGTAGAGGGCCGCAACTGTGGAGAAACCAGAAAATCCAGTTCTTGTACTTAAGATCGACTGTTCAAGCTCTCAATTTTTAATTTTGTCCCCAACTTCTCTGGCTTCTGGCATGTCGGGTATGAGACCTGGACTGCTAAAGGATCAGCGGTGACCTAAGGAAGAATGGATTGATCCATGGTGCTGGGTGCTCAATGGGAATTCCCAGCATAGAGATAATCCCATGTAATTTTGGGGCACAAAATAAACATTGACCCAATATGTTTCTTTTCCCGTGCAGTCCAACCGTTTTGCTTTGCCCAGCGCAGTCAAAAATCAAAATCCTGGAAGCCTCTACAACATCCATACAGGTTCACTTCTAGTGGCTCTGTAAAAAATCCATGATCCCCAAACAAACTTGCAGAAAAAAGAAATGGCCGGGAACCGTCATGGTATCCAAGAGTCATGATGCGGTCCTGCTTGCCGAGTTCCGAGGTGAGCCTGGTCAGGAACCAACGTGGATTCATAGACAGTTCAGAAGTGGTTGGAGGTGGTTGATAAGTCTGTTGAGTAAATTGAATAGGTGTATATACTTGGTAACTCTGTTTAAATCGTTGTTTTCTGGTGATTGTTCCAAACAACACTTGAAAGATTCTGGTGATTTTTCCAGATCCAAGACACCTTTTCGATCCTTTTCCCTCCTTCGTCAAGAGACATGTCGTGTGGGACATTGAAATTGTGGGTGCATTGAAGCAATCATATGGCAAACCGAATGCCATTAACAACTACTGTTTAAACGGGGGATGGTCTAGTCATCCCATTTGATGGTATAAAATAATGTGTAATTGGCTTTGCGGTTTACCATATTGCGTGTACCACACACACACCATATTACATCAATGGGTATGCTTGGATATATACCCTGAGCGGGATAGAGAAGAGTCAGCTCCTCAAGCTTGTCAAATCAGCAAAAGTGATGGATGACATGGAGCTGACCTACCCAATCAGTTGGTGATTTTACCACCTCTTCTGGTTGGCTCAATACTGAAATTTCCACACCATCCATGGATGGAACAATGGAACAAATCATATCAGGCCTGGTGGTTTTAACCCCTCTGAAGAACTTGAGTTGTTTGCTGATCATCATTCCACGAAAAGACGCAGCCACTTTTGGCTGTTGACATCCGCCTGGCCAGTTCAGAGCCCTGCTCTTCCACAGTTTTCCGCAGACGTCTTAGCTGGCCCTCCATGTCCATGCTGGTCATGCCGGTCATGGTGATCGTCCGGGGTGAATCAAAGAGAAATGGAGACATTGAATGCATGATTTCATGGCCAACCTATTACTGTAGATACATGTAGATACCCTGCAAGAAACACTAGTAGCTGGTTAGGTTCATAGATTAGGGATGATTAGGGTATATCAATGTATATCAGATATTCTCATGTATACATATCATGAGGATAAGTTACACTAAAGTTGAAAATACACGGGTCCATCAGTTGTCAGGTGGTAGTGGTCCCAGAGAGCTTTTGTTGGATCTGAATGAAGCACTGCAAAATATGCATGTTCGCTTGTTCCTTCTCAAACGATGGAATTGCATGATATGCCTGTCATACTGTGTCCATGACAAAATGTGTGACTGCGTGTGCTGCTGCTAAACTGCTGTTCAGCCATGAATTTACGACAACAGCTTCACTTCATTTGTGCCATTTTACATATACATCAGCATATCACCAGATCAGGATAGACTGGAGCCCAATGGCCGCCATGATCGGAGTCTCTACACCACTGAGGGTACCCTGAAATCGGCTAGTGAATCACCATGTTCCCATATTTTCCCTATTAAATTTGCCATCAAATGAGGGTACGCCCAATTTTCAAACACCCTCATGGGTATGTGTTTTTGATGTTTGATAGTAACCAATGACCCAGATTTGTCGGTTCCAGGATTTTCAAGTTCGAGCCATACTCAAAAAGAAACGGCAGCACAACTCAGGGCTGTCTTTGTGTGACCAGCTCAATAGCATCATATGTTGGAGCTTGGTCGGCCAGATGGTTGTAAGTTGCCCAGCTATGCCATGTCCGCCCATCGAACCCATCTGCTCGAAAAGTGCAAGGTGCCCTGCAGTAGCACCTGGCTCTCGATCCATCCAGCATCATGTTCATAGTCTGGCCGTCGCATGCGAACCTGCCATGCATTTTTGGAGCGCCGATTGGCTTTTCGCATTCTTCGGGAATAGGGTTCTGAAAAAATGATTGAAAAAATATGGTTCCTGAAGCCCTGGAAGTCAGGATCCGTGGTGAGTCTGTCACTTGTGACGTATGACGTATGACATCTATAGCCCCACCATATGCCATCTATAATACGTACATGTGTATATATATATATACATGATTATACATGTATATATGGGGCTTTCCACAAATGTGGATACCCAAAAAAAATGTTGGTTGATAATGGAAAATCCCATTCAAATGGATGTTTCAGGGGTATCCCTGTTTTAAGGAAACCTCAATATCCAGTTACCAACCATTAGTGAAAAAGTATCCACTGGGATAATGCCGATGGTTGACTTGTATGGCAAGTCATCATGTCCAGGAAGAGGTGGAGCTTTCTGGCCCCCCGAAAATGAATCAATCAGGGTTTTTTGGGACATAACTTTGATTTCATACTTTCGGCTTGATCCTGATTGGCTGATTCATAACTCCATTTCACCCCAGTCTCACTGTATCATGGTGTAAAATATCAAACCTTTGTCTGGAAATGGGATATGGCAAACACCAGTCTTTACCGCTCCTTTCTCCACTAGTGCCATGAACACTTGCCATAAATTTTAGTACATCCCCTATTTTGGACACACCAAAATTCACTAATTCCTTGTGCACAGTCTTAATGTTTTGACACTCAAATACCAACATTCTGCTCGTGAAATGCCATAGAATCCTTTGCTCAAATTCACTTTTTCGGCTGGCCTAAATCATGATTTCTCCAGGCAGTACTAACCATTTGCCAGCCTCCCCAGATCCATCAGCCATCGTTTTTCCTCATGTCAAATGTACGCGATCTCGCGACCCGCCTTTGGCGGGACGCCGGGTGCTGTTCATCCCAAAGTTGCCCTGTTCTCGTCAATTGTGACATATTTAAAAATATTTTACGTAATGTCTTATGTTAGTGATTATTTATTAAATGGTTAGATATTGGTTAGTTAAGGATATTTATATACCAATGCATACCTATAGTATTTTTTTTCTGATTGGTTGTACAATGTTGTATACATATGATGTAGAACATCATGTTTTTTGAGACCCAAAATGAACAACACAAGTTTCCGCTAAATGTTCCATTTAAACTTAGTATATATAGGGATGAGATAACCCCCGGAAAACTGGGAGCCGACAAGATATGCACAGGGTTATAAATAGTTTCACGAAGATGCACATCCACGCAAGAGATCGGAAGAGTTAAATTACTGAATTACAACAACTGGAGCAATTGCAGTCTTTTTTTGGGTAGAACATGGTAGAACTCATCTGACCGTCGCTTTATTTCACTCCATCTCAAACAATTTAGAATTATCAGGATACGATGTATTTTTCAAACGCACATGAACTGTTGCCACTGCAAACACAGGGCTTCTTAGAGGATCAAACGCCGAGTTTCATTTATTTGTTGGGATGAACACCACACTTGTGAGCAGTCTTTGACGGCTGCAGTCTGATGATTTCAAGTAGCCATGCTAGTTTTTAATTGTTGCTGATTTTTGATTGAACACCCATCTATCACTGATCAAATTGAATCAATGCATTGATTAGTCAACCTGTGTCCCAAGTGAACCTCATAAGTCATAGCATTTCTTGATCCACTTTCCGGAGGGTCGATGATCTCGGATAGCCATGGTGAAAAAACAAAACATAATCGAATTAGATGTCGCTTCGTGTAGTTGACATATGTTAACATATTCTGTTGGTGAAAGCCATATGTTGCTGAACAAAAATCTCGAAATATCTTCTTGATTTATAACACTATGTCACAGTGAATTTCATCACTTAGAGATAAGTAGTAGATATATATATATATAATCCACTTTCACCACTATATATAATTATCTCTAATAATTATCTATATGTCTCCACTTTTGCTCTACATCCCATGGCAACCCATGGCGCCAGCGGTGGCTCAGCCCTCGCCCTCCGCTTGCAGACGCTCCGCCAAGTTCGCCTCACCGGCCCCGTCCAAGTCCTTGATGGCCTCCGCACTGGAGCAACGCTACGCGGCGTAGCTGTTGAGGAGTACATGGTGAGGATATCTGTAGATCTATATATATATATATATTCAGATATATAATTAATATATGTATATATATATATATATTCAGATATATACAGATATATTTTGGATAGATTTAGAATCTATAGACTATAGATATATTTACAGGATTTTACAGGTAGAT
Organism: Symbiodinium sp. clade C Y103; assembly: GCA_003297045.1. Lineage (NCBI taxonomy): Eukaryota > Dinophyceae > Suessiales > Symbiodiniaceae > Cladocopium > Cladocopium sp. clade C. The sequence continues at coordinate 80,486 of BGPT01001626.1, read as the reverse complement.
CTTAAAGTTAAAGATGGTGATTCTGTGTGAGCCCTGAAAGTCAAATGACTCAGTTTACCAAGCAGTTTTCAGTGACAATACTCCATTATTGTCACCCAGGGGTGAAACAGAAGGATAATTTCTGGGGATGTTGAAGTTATCCACGGGATGATCCCTGGAATTTTCGTACGAGCCCCAGGTGGAATGGAGCAACCAACTCCTCCAAGTCGTGACTCCTTTCACAGAATCTAAAGCAGCTAAAGCTCGAAGAGTCAGATGGTTAATTATGTTAATTGATGTTGATTGGAACCAATAGTCCCAAAATTCTCAACAAGTAAGGCAAGTCGAAGTGTTGATGAATCACCGAAGTTGCACCATGCCGAATGCCCCTTTCAACCGAGGTGCAGCATCAAAGGCTGCCGAAAATTTCAAGAGGTTCGGGCGCTTCTCGGGGTTTTGTTCGTAAGAGGTGGTGATGCGCGAACGCATCAAGTCACCTGAGGCTCCACAGTTGGGGATTCCGGATGAAAGAACTTGGTGCAACGGAGAACATGTGGGACATTGTGGCACCGCGGCGCGCGGAGAATGGCTGCTGGTCTTGAAGCCATCCTAAAAAGCCCTGCAGAGGGAAAATGATCCCAGTCGAGGTTTAAAACAACAATTACCCTCCAGGAAACCAACATACAGTAGCTACATGGAGAATGCCAACATACACCACGGGGGGGACACACCGAGAAGGACAAGAAGGAAAACATGAAACATTAACATTGCAGTTTTTTTTTACATTTTTGCAAGTATTTTTATATAAAAATGATATGTTTGAACGTAGACCCTAGCAGGAGGGGTCCTGGAAGTTCATGTTTGTGTGTGCTCTCAGCCGTTTTTCCTCGTTTACCCCGGCCCAACTAAACATGGAACCACCGGAACGATTACCCGGTGTAGGTTCCCTTCCACTTTCCAGGATTCACATCCCCTCCACCCATCGAAAAAAAACACCAAGTGACACATCGCCCCCAAACGCTGATGCAACTGCTCCGCACTGGGGCCCAATGCCTGCCAGTAGAGCCGCAGATTTCCTCGGCGCGATGGGGCTGCGGTGGGCAGTTTGCTGGGAATATCCATGGGATGTTCCGTCGATTTTTCCAATGGGAATGTATAGGAAATAATATAACTATCGGAAATTTTGGGAAATAGTGCGATTTTTCCAATAGGATAAAGGGAATGTAGAAGTGTATAGGAAATACCGCAATATCATCGGAAATCGTGAGATAGATAAGCAATAGCAATAACATTACATTTTCCAATATTTTCAAAACACAAACGGGGATATTTGATGGCATATATTGGCATATCACTATCCAATTGATATGATATTTGAGTGTGTTTTCAAAAAATGGAGATTGACCCTAGAAAATGGCAACTTTGACACATCTCTTGGCGACACATCTCTACGGCCCGGGTCAAGTCATTGCATCGCTCAAATGGATGGGATATATTTCTTGGGAACATCTGATGAGTATGGTGAGATTTATATCAACTTGTGCATCATCATTCATGATCTATCACCATTTATCATGATTTATCATGATTTATGGTGATTCATTGTGATTTATCATGATCTATCACGATTTATTCCACAATTTCTAGCAGCTTGTTTAGAGAGGCAGGCATGAGACACTCAGACACCCAGAAAATTAATGCACAAGACCTTACCACTGACGTGTCTTACTGGATTGGACACTGCCACCGCTAATATCTTTTTGGAGATCACCAAAATTCATGGCAATGATCATCAATATCTAATTATCCCTCATTAGATATCCATTAGATCACCTTTATTGAGATTTACACCATACCAGTAATGATACCATCTGGTTATTTGACATAGCCATGGAAAATCCCCGAACTAAATGGAGGTTTCAATGGGAAAATCATCCAAAATTAGCCAGCTATTCCATGGCTATGTACTGATATTTAATTATCATTACCCTCTGGTAAACTAACATAGCTATGGAACATCACCGTGACATCACCATTTTCAATAGCTATGTGAGTTCACTGGAGGCTAATTCTCCACCCATTTTGACAACGCAACGAATTTCCTGCTCAGACTGGGCCGAGCTGCGAATGTTCTTCAGCACAGCAACGGGGTTCATGCCCGTCTCCTGCTCCAGGATGACGGTGGACCAGGACATCAACGCGATCAACGTGGGAGTGGTGTTGAATCTGGGTTTTTCGCAACGGAAAATGTTGGAAAGTACACTCAAAGATTCTTTAAGAAAAGTTGGCCAATGGAATTAGTCATTTCCATGAGCCAAAGTGCACCCACTTTGCCACCGACAACTTGTCGAGCGTTGGACTGGTTGGGTCAGTAGTGCTTGCCCACGCCGAACCGATCTTTCTGCCATGATCTGAAACGAAGACTTTCCGTGTGGCATCGACCCCGGATGCTTTGGCAATTCATGAAGATCCAGTTGTCCTGGTTTTCACTTGAGAATAGCAGCTGGATGTTCATCCCACAAACAAGAAAGGCTATGACTATGAGTTGAAACCCTAGTACCCGCATGGTACCCTAAAATAGCTTGTATAAACGGATCTTGATTCTCCCAATAATGGTAATAATGGTAATAATAGGCGTTGAATGGTTTTGACCCATCCCCCTATTTCCGCTCTGGAGGCACTTTTTGTTAAAACCCTATGACCCAACAAACCTCACAGCTCCTTGCCGAGCTCAGTCTCAGCATCTGTCAGGTCCTGTTGGGAAACCGCAAAGGATCTGCAAAACTGGGGATTTGACAAACTACATACAGATTTACCCAACACACATGGGGATTTGACCTCAAACTTCACCTAGAAATTCACCCAAACATCTTTATCAACAATGCCCTAATCACTTTAATCCTATTATGGAAGACAGGTGCAAAAGGATATCGAACTATGTTGAGATGATTCAGGTCATTGTAGCAAGATGTGTCCGGAGAATGTCACCAGATTGCTAGCATGTCTTGGCACCATTGAGTGTCTTTTTACCCTCCACAAGCAATTCCGTCGCAAAGACAACACACCGTGCTGCCAGGCATAATCAATCGTATTCTGCTTTATTCAACCTCTTGTTTTAGTCTTGCAATGCTATCAAAAAATCCATAATAACACATATTTCCTTCTATTGATAACACATACTATATTCATATATGTTACACAAATTACTCAGATAGATATACACGTGTTTGATATTCGCTGTTTTCGTATAGCAATGCTATCTTACTTTCCGCGGTCACCAGTCTCTCCTGGAAAACAAGGCCACGTTTTCAGCTGTGCGTTGCCATTCTGGAGCAGAAACAATACTCCCAAAACAAAATGTTGGAAAATGACAGTCTGTCCATCATTGGATCCAAAACCATCCAACAGTTTGACCCATCTGATGGTAATCTGGTACAATTAGTTAGATCGTCTTTGATCTCCTTGTCTTGATGAAATCCCTACCTTTTCGCCGGTTTTAAATCCCTACCTTTTGTGAGAACATCGGGAATGGCTCAAACTTAGATATACCCTGGAAAAATCATGGTGAAATGTCTAAAATCCTGAAAACTATGTTCAAGTCAGAGCTATTTACCTTGAATTACAAACAGACTCCCTGATGTGATCAGATGAGATCTCAGATCTTCCGGCCGACACATCGCCGCTGCGGCGTCTCCTGCGCTGCACCAGCGGAGCAAACAGCGAAGTTGAAGTCCGGAGCGCAGTCATCCATTTGATGCCTCAAAGATCTCTGCGAAAAAGTGGGTTGACCCCGTGGCAAATTAACATAGATATTGAAAATCCATGGTTTCTCTGGAAAATTAATGTGCAATGTGGTAGATTTCCCATATCTATGATGATCGACTGGAGGCTAAACCCGGCATATCTTGGCTCCAAAGTTTGCAAGCTCGTGAATACACCATTAAGTAAATCCCCATATTCATTGCATTAACTCTACCTAACCAATAGATTCAATAGATTGAGCCAACAATAATTCCAAGTTCAGTAGCTTCCTCGCTTCATGTTTTAAGAAATGGTTGGTGAAACCTGTCCTCAAACGGCAAGTTTGTGACTGGGTTTACCACAGTACTTCACTAAATTGGATCCTTTTGGTGTTGTCTTGTGGTTCTCCCATCTTGAGATTGATAATTTTGATCTGGGAGAGTTTTCTTTAAATCCAGAGTCTTGGAAGCAGCCATGCTGCCACAAATGGCCTGCGCGGACCACATCTCTTCAGACTTTGCTGGTCCCTTGCCTCCTAACAGGCAGCCTGTTGCATCCCCCAAACTCCCAACCGCCATTGGAGTCGACATGAAGGTGGTTCCGTTAGACCACATGGTGAAACTTGGCCATGGACTACCCGATGTGGATCCTGTCTTGGCACTACCCGCATCCCCAAACAGTTCAATGAAGGCGGTGGGCTATGCACTTCCACCAACACTTATATAGCCCTTTATATATAAATAATATTATATATATAATATTATGTGTATATATATATAGTTATATATATATATATATTACATTATATACACCTGTGTTCACAAGTTCAAACTGGCAAAATTTCCACAATACAGGGTGGAAGTACACCTGGGCATCAATGGGCACCATCCCCACAGTACCATCAACAAAAAAAAACGTGGTGATTTCAGTATAGCCCTCCCAAAGATGGAACTACAATTTGCCATGATTGGGGTTGAAATTCTTAGAACAAAGATAGAACAACCCGCCAAAAGGTAGCAACCCTCCACCTCCAAAAGATCAGGGGGTTGCTTCCATCCCTGATGCCACAGCAGTGCCCTGGCCCCACAGTTGACGACCAAATTGCTGGAGGTCATGGACCTTGTGTGCGAAGGCCAGTAGTGCCTCCATCGCGTGGGGCTTGCAGCGGTTCAAGCCATAGCTTTCTGTTTTGTTTCAGATATCCTAGGGTAAAAACAAGCACAAAAGTGTGAAAAACCAATAATTTCTGGACTTTTCACATCGATGAGTCTATGTTAGTTTGTGTTGGCCGTTCTCATGTCATTCTAAATACATAATAATCCAATAACATGCATTTCCATAGTTTTAAACCATATCAAAGTATATCAAAGACCTATGTACCTGAAGTGTCGTGTCATATATGCCCGTTTTGTATTCCCATATCTTCATTTGTTGGGTATATAATTAGCATATTTTATCAATTGATGTATCCCAAGTATCTTCCTCTGTAATCCTTTATCTATACGCACATATTCTATATATGGTATAATTGTGGATTGTCACGTGTCTATTCTGGCTAAAATGAGTCATTCGACTCTCTGGGTATATTGTATAACTCTTGGTAGCTCTCACCATTTGTTGACTTGTTGGTTAAAGTTATCATTTGTAACGACTCATCACCAATCAAAGGTATCTATCCCAGGTATCTTCTTATATATTCCATTACTAGTTGGTTGAAAACGGGTTCCCTACTACATAATCCACAACCCAGTGTAAGTCACGTTGTTTAGCCATGTTTCGCCTATAATCAATGAACCACTCCAATTGTTCATAGCTCTATTCACGTAACTCCCCCCAGGTTTACCCACGCACTAGGCCGACCCATCGACCGATGGCCTTCAACTTGGCTTCCTGATCCTCTGCGCTGGCCGCTGCACAGGCGCTGGCCATGCGCTGCTGCAGCACGGAGAGCTGCGTTGCCAGACGCTCCGAGAGCTGAGTAGCGACGCTGGGCCAAAGCTCAACCAGCTCCTGGGGCTGGTGGAGCTGGCTGAAGGATGGAGGTGAGGGAAAGGATGGGGAGGATGGGATGGGGATTCTTTTTTTCGAGATTTTGTCATAGAGAAGTTTGTTTTTGTTTTTACTATGGGATTGATGATGCGGATGGAGTTTGATACCAAAAATCTCAGAATGTTTATGGAAAGATCAACAAACGTCATGGTGTCTTCCTATCTACACTGCTTTCGAAGGTGGCAATGTTGTGAGATTTTGCCGTTATATATATAATTATAGACATGGGGTTTTACAGAGAGAAATGGATTTTTGAAGCTACGAAAAGCGGTTCATCAACAGTTTTTGCCATCAAAGATAGGAATCAAGAAAAACTTACGTTTCCTATCAAACGCATGAATTTATAGGATCAAACAGAATTGTGGTCTTCTCTCAGGGTTCCTTGTACTTCCTCTCTAAACACAACCTTTCGTCAAATCAATGTGTTTCGCAAATCAGTCGTTTCTCAAATCTCCTTAAGTCCAAATTCTTCACCAGCTTTTTTGCCAAATCCCCAGTCACCAGTCCCTTAAACTCCCCACCCTCTCTCCGTCAAGTCTTTGAGGATCACATTGGGATTCATGCCCGTCTCCTGGAGCCCAAGGGATCACATATGGCGGTGGTTCACAGCAACTCCCCCCAAAAAATAGAAACCCTCTGGTATTGCCTAACATAACTATGGAAAATCACCATGTTTCATGGGAAAATCCACTATTTCTATGGCCATTTTCAATAGTTATCTTAGTTTACCAAAGGGAAATTGACGAATCAGAATTCGATCGAATTCTATAGTGGTCGTAAATTACTGGTTCTATCTTTTTGGGAGTGAAGATTGGAGTATAGCAAAACAGCGATGCAACCAAGAAAACTGGAGGAGCCGAACATATGTATCGTTTGGTCTTTATCCATCCATGAAAAAAAACACCACCTTTTGGGTTCATGATTTTGGCCACACGCACGCACACGAAGAAGAACAACAACTACCCTCCGGTCAAATTACAAAAAATGTGGGAACACACACCATTTGTAGATCATTTTCCTGAGGAAATCCCGGGTTTTGCACATCTATATATGTTAGTTTACCCTAGAGTAACTACTGTAAATTGGGAAACCACAAAAACTCACTTTAAAAGAATTAAACACTGAGGAATGCTTCTTGCCAATCAGGGTCTGGAGTTTGAATGTTTCATCACCTTGAAACCTAAAGAATGCTCCCTCTGGGATTGGTCCCATATTATTGCAGCTTGCTATCACATATAACACACAGAGGTTGATAAGATATCAGCTACACATCGAAAGTATGAAAAGCACACAAGCATGTATTGTCTTCAGATAATACATATATATATATATATCAAAATGCATATACACATTATGCAATAACCCCAACAACAAACTCCATAGAATCTAATGTGCTAAACCCTATGCCATAAACCATCCCTTTGTCACCAACTATGACTGGTGGTCATTTCACATAATCCCAAAGTAAAACAAAAACACTAGGGGTATAGTAAGAACCTATATATTTTTTCTTACATCATGTATATACATGTTACATCATTTTACATCATAGATATCGGATCTATACTTCAATTCTATTCATCCTAAGTGAGATGGTTTATTACATTTTCTCCCATTATCCCACTATTGTCCCATATGAATCCATATTGTTCCGATATCCCATCAATCATTGGATTGGGTTAAGGGAAAATCTGAACCGGAACCCATGGATTTTCCTATGAAATTGATTGGGGTTTCCTGCAATTTTTCCCTTAACCTAATCCAATGAAACATGGAGAAAATAGGAAACCCCTATATTTGATGGTAAAAACCATGGTTTCCTGTAAATTTTCCCATTAACCAATCCATTGAAATATCCATGGCTCCCATCGGTGCACCACATCACCGGCTCAGCCCGCTCAGCCTGCGAGAGCATCTCCTCCATCTGCGAGATCTTCGCGGCGGCCGCGGTGTATTCCGGCGACGCTTCCTCGACCGCAGCCGGAACCAGAACGGCCTGAAAGATGTGGGAGGTCCTCTGAATATACATGTATAGAAACGTATGAGAACTGTTTTTATTGATAGGACTATGTCTATCTACATCTGCAAGTAGATATAGATAATAAAACTATATACATAATATATATCTAGAATGATCTAGATATAGACATACGATGATGTTTTTGCCCCAATCAAGGGTCAATCATCTCCTGGTCAACACATCCTCTCTGTACTTTAGAGCGATTCGATGTCCAAGATCCAAGTGCTTAAGCTGGATGAGCTCAACAGGAAGGAAACAGTCAACATCGATTGCACAAAGACAAAACTTCTCTTATATGAGGTGCAAACGCTTGGCATTCTCCTATGTGAGGCTACAAGGCCAGAATTCCAAATTCCTTTTCGTCTCACAAGTGGTAAACTCCTTTCTGTAGAGGGTCTCTATTGCAAGACTTACCTCAATGACAAAACGGGAAATATGAAAGTATGACCACAACCTTCAACATGCCCTGTCCGACCCAAATGTGCATCTATGATCAACCGCGACTCCATTGAACTAACTCAAAATCACAAAGCCTGACATCTGTGAGTCACTACAACTGTGCCAATGGAATCAAATCTGGAAACTGATCTTCCCCATTCTTCCCCTCAGGACCTAAATGACATAAGGACCAGGACCTAAGGATTCATCTAGAAGGAAAACATGCCGAGAGCTCTGGAGCTGCTGGTTCCTCGGTCCCCTCCGCTGCGGGATCATCAGTCCCTTCATCCGCAGGGGGATCAGCGGTCCCTTCATCTGCTGGAGCTTCGGCCGCTGCAGCTTGAATCTCCTTGACTGTCAGATGCCAACGTGCCAGCCACCTACTTTGCTGAGAGCAAATGTACATGATATCCAATGTATGTTTGTTTATATGTATATATATATATATGATTATATATGCTATATACATCTCTTGACCCTTGCATTCACCATCATCTAACTCCTGACATTGTGGTGACAACGTTCTGTCATTCCTCAGACTATCATCAACAATCCCACTTGTTAAGTCCCCCATTTCGGTTATGAGATTAGAATCACAATTTCATCGTTTTCTTGGATTTGCGTAGGGAAGCCCCAGAAGACAAACAATGTTCCCTGTAGATTCCCCAAGGATCCCCAAGGAGTGGATTTCCCATTGAGAAAACACAAAATCGTTTTCAGCAAATCATGGTTTGGTGACTTCCGTACGCAGTCCTTCAGCTTTTCCTGGATCTGGGAGCTTCCCTTCGCGGCCGCGCAGGCTGCATCGAAGGATTCGGCAAACTTCAGCCTGGGCCAATAGAAATAGGTGATGGATGTTGATGGTACCAGTAGAATTGTGGGTTCATGGATGATGACTTTTACCATGGGGAGTGAGCAAGAGGAAAGGGAAATTAGGACCAAAAGACAAACATGTCAGCCAGGAATAATGGAATTTGACCTGTCATGTGACCGGTTTTGTGACCTTGGAAGAAGACGTGGCAAAGTCCAAGAGAATAAATACTGGGAATCTATAAAGGAACTACAGGAAAATGAATTACTACCAACAAATACAGGGACAGAACAAGTACAGTATACAATGTTGAAGATTTGTTCACCAAGAATAGACATGTACATGTACATAGAAATACTGCAATCAGGAGACATGACGATCGCGCATGAGACTTTGCCATGTGACTTCATTGGTTTATCTGGAATAACCAATTCAAATGGATTAAGACTCTATGTTCCCTGTTAACATTGGCATGTTGCCTAATTGCAAACCCAAATGTACTAATGGCATCCAGTAGACATGGCTTATGACGGAAACATATTTGCTGCTTGTGATGGTTCCAACCCATCCCGTAGGTTAGAATATCAAAGAGTATTTTAAATTACCAACATGGCATTATAACAAGGCTATGGGAATATTCAAACCAATAGTTTGTAAATTACCAATGTCGATAAAACATGCTGTATTGGACTTTATTGGTCATATTTACCCATTAAAAACACCTCATGTTTAAGTTTATATATTGGTAAACAAATCATAAACCTATCCCGATTCGAACAGAATACAGAATAGCCCCCATCACCCGTGAAGCAAAGGAACAGCCCTTGCACTTTGGCATCTTGCCCTGCGCAGCTGGGTCTCCGGTCATCACCAATCTTTGGGTGGTACTTTGGGGTGCAGTTGGGCTTACCAATTCGTATCACTACGGTGATAACCTCCATAAGTTGGGAAATAATCCCTATAAGTATGGATTTATATACCCTCCGGTAATCAAACGTGGCAATTGGGAATACTCTATAAATGGAGGTTTCAATAGGAAAATCATCTGTAAATAGAGGATTTTCAATTGCCATGTTTGATTACCAGAGGGTAGATTATTATGGATTTATATTCACTGATAACGAATCTTGGCTACACGATCACAATAGTACAGTTTTGCGTCTGAAGAAAAAACAGACATTACAGCAATAGTGACATTTGAAGCGACATACCTCTGTGCCATGTTCCGTTCATCGATCCATAGCAATAATTCTCCTAGTCATGGGCCTTTGTTGCCAAACAATCCCAGGTCATCATGGGTGGTTTCGACCCCCTCAACAGTCGTGGACTGGGGATCATCATCCGATTTTCTAGAGATGGAGCCTGATGGAGCATCAACCCGTTCAACCCGTAGCCAGTCCTTCAGCCACCGCGGAACGGAAGGACTCACACATTCCTTGGCGAAAGGCGCTGCCGTTCGCTCGGACGTGTTCTTGGGGGAACTTCTCAGAGCATGAAGTTGAATTCTCAAAGACTCATGTTGTTCGGGGGTGCTTGACCATCATCAACCAGTGTAAGGCATTGTCATTGAACTCCTCGGGTTTGGGAGGTTGCCTGCCTTCGTGTGCAGTTGTGAAGCCCATGATGTTGGGAATCTCTGATCGCCCTGATGAACGTTTCAAAACACAATGCGTGGTCAGCATCTGCCGAGCAATAGGCAAGGTGGCTTGGGGATTTCCCAGGTCAACCTGAATTTCCACGCTGTTTCTCCCGATGGATTCCAGCCATACACTCTATTTTCTATAAATCTATGAAGCTTATATTATATTAGATAGCCTGTTTGGGATTGTATATATGGGACTTTGGATGACATTTATCCCACTCAATCATACTATTTGTTTGCCCTTTTGGGGATTGGACAACCACCAATAACCGCACCCAAGCTTCGTTCGCAGGTCTTGTCCGCCACCTCTTGCCTGGGCCACTGGAGCGAAACACTGCTGCTACCGGTGGATAGGGGATGTCAATACAACATCTATGAGATGGGAGAATGACTCACTGACCAAGAAACATGGAATATCACAATATGCATGGAAAATACCTTGACAGATTCGCATGAGACACCAACCGCTATGGCCGGTATGGGAATTCTTGACATGGGAAGGCCACAGAACAAGTCAGTGAAAGACCGGCTCAGCTCGGAAAAAAAATGCCAAAGTCAGTGGGGTTAACACGGGCCCAAAGGGACAGCTTCAATTTTGGACTTGCGATATCCCTGGAGAGGCATGGATGACAGGGGATGTGGTCCCTGGGCCAAGCCCCAACGCACATGTTCCTGCCAAAATCAACCATCAATTCGAATCCACCGGATTTCTTGGCAATCCGACTCAGTTTGATCGATCCACACTGATCACCTTCCACATCTCTGATAAGTGGAGCATGGAAGCTTCACAGACTGGTGGACATGATGGTTTAAGTGACCAATGACTCCTGGACCCTGTCTCCTGTGTGCTATATACATGGCACCATGGGTTTGATAAAGCAACTTCACGCAGACGCCATCATGCAAGTGTTGTATACAGTGGATTCAACATGCTGTACTTTACGGTTTTTACAGAATGCAAATCTTTGGCCCGTGGATCCCTCAAACTTTCAGCCCTCAGCCCATATCTCAAAGGAGGTAGCCTTCGACCACGGCCGCCTGCTTCACGCCAAACTTGCCGGCGGTACTTTGAGTCTGATGGGTGGCGATGTTGGCTTTCTTACTTTCTCTTTGCTGTTGGCACCACGCATGGTCTGGATACAGTGAACGAAGACTCATAGAAGATTGTCGCACCTGCCAGAGAGCTTCACCTTCCGATACCCAAGCTACGCAAGCTACCAATTCCATCACAGATTCTTGACAAAGGCGTCCGCGAAGTGAATGCAGAGTATCTCATTGTGGTCGGTTTTGCACCGCAATTCAATAGTTGCTCCAAAGACCCAAGGAAAAGGTGGTGTTTATAATTTGGATAAATAAATAGAGGGATGAATTTACAATTGTGCATATTGAAAGTCCATTTTTGCCCATACCCTGAATCAAACATCTTAATAGACAATTCCCGTTCAGTTCGATGATTTTCCTTCTAATATATATATATATAGAGAGAGATTCTCATTTGGTTCGGGCCTTCTTTCCCAGCGGCCCGCCGTATTTGATGAAACTGGAGGTTATTCCACTACATATCCCATGAAATATCCATTACATACAACTGTCCAAAATATCAATCATTACTAACAATCATGACCTTAACCCACTATTAATAAATATTAATTATAAAAACAATTATTCACCCATGAATAATTAACCCATTATCAACCATCATTCACCCATGATTAACTCATATTAACTCTGATTTTCAGGCCCGATCACCTGCCGAGGCACAACAAGGCCATCATCTCATCATCCAGCTCTGCCGATGCCTCCCCTGCACGCTTCACCAACTGCAACACCAAAGCCTGGGGAAGGGCTACCCTTCGGTCATCAAACGTGGCTAGCTTGAACATCAAACAAAAAATTGTGTTTTGTTTTTTCCAAATGGGAACATAACATCAACTATAAGATAGGGATTTTCCATTGCCACGTTTGATTACCGGAGGGTAAAAGGTTCAACCGGGGTTCTTTTCTGGGGGACCTGAGATGGTTCATGTTGGGATGGCAACCAACCAAAAGTGAGGATTTGACCATCAAAATATGTGAACATTCCAGATTTAAACCAATCAATGGAAGCAACCAACCTAAAAAAAATAAATAGAAGACAATTGGTTCTCATGATCCATGGAATTGAACACAAACAGTGATGTAAATCACCGGAAATTGGGGAATCCATGGTCTACATGAGAAGCAAAGATCATGCAATCTGGGCGGAGAATTTGGGGGGTAGAGTGGAATATCATCACGTACATCAAGGAATATTTGGCTACCTTATTGGTATTGCTACTTGAGCAACGTCCTAAAGAAAAATCAGCAATGCCGGGAAATGAATGGGACATGGTGACTTGAACGTCCCTTCAAGGGCTCTCAAATGGTAGCACAAAGAAGCAGTCAGGCGAATTTGGCAACAGGCAATAACACGTAGACAATGAGTGTCTCAATCTCCTGGTCATACCTTATATCTCCTTATATTAGATCCTCTGCATGTGGCAAAATAATGTACAATTAAATTATCATTGGCTTCTGTAAATTCACATAGGTACGGAACATCCAGCATTTGTAGATCATGTTGCTTGTTCCGCACCTTTGCGTATGTTGGGAGGGTCAAATCCACAGACCTGATAGCTTAACCCACCCTTTTGGATGATTAATAAGGTTGGTCTAAAGATTTAAGGGAAACCCACTCAATCAACTGGCTAATCACCATGATTCCTCTGAGAATTGCCAGAACTGAGCAGTGAATTATTTTCAGACACGGCCGCAGCTCACATCAAGATACATCAAGTGGGTTAGGCTCTACATTCTCATCATTTTTTTCACGAGTATTAATCAATATATGTTTACATCAGGCTCTATATCAATCAACTCCCATCGAAAATCCAATTACCCTCTGGTGAACGTTTACATAACTATGGGAAATCACCATTTTTTAATGGGAAAATCCACTATTTCTACGGCCATTTTCAATAGTTATGTTCGTTGAGGGTATTCGTTGGAGAATCACCACCCATTTTCACCCGAAAAATCCCCGTTGCTCCAGCGACGGGATTCAGGCCGTGTTCTTTGCACAGCTCCTCCCGCGCGCGTTGAAGACTGGCGCTGACCAGCAAGGCCTGGAGCGATCTGCAGAGAACATGGGATGTATACCCTCTGGTAAACTAACACAACTATGGAAAATGGATGAACATGGCCATTTATAGTGGATTTTCCCATTTAAAAAATGTGATTTTCCATAGTTATGTTAGTTCACCAGAGGGTAGCACACCCAAAAAAAGGTCCGAAAGTTGGAAACCTGAGAAATGATTGGAAAAGACATAATCTTTTGAAAGATTCTGGACTTTTTGGCATCTTTTTGGAGGTTGAGTTATATACTATATGATGGGTCGGAAAATCATCATTAATTGGAACAAAAACATGTTTTAGACGAGTTCCATAATTTTGAGACAACCCTTCATCAGAACAGTATGATGGACACATCCAAACCCGCTTTTGAGATCTTTTGAGGACATCCAAAAACACCAAGATCAAACTTTGGGCAGAATATGCCAGAATCCAATAGATCCAATCACAATCCAACACAGAAAAATTGATGAAATTTGTTCTTAATCCATCCATTTTTTGCAACACTCTTCCAAGAAAACTCAAAGAAACATAACTCTGCTCTGCCTGAATCCGAGGGAGCAGGGGAGAGGTGTCTGGCAACGACAACTTTGGACCTAACACCAAGAAGCTGCGGGAAGGTCAGGGGGCTTGGAGTTGAATCTTGGGGATGTGGACCTATCAAAGTTTCCTAAGTCATGCGGGTACCCCCAAATCATCCGAATTGGATCATTTTACGATTGAAACCCATGGTTTTGGGGATGCCAGATTTTAGGATACCCCCATATGTCTTGCCAATCTTCTGGGGGTGAGACCTTAACTGCCTTGTTGTTTAATTGCCAATCTCTAATTTAAACCACCAAGCCATCTTTCACTACTTTTTGGGGTGACATCCTCAAGAGATTTCATTGTTCAACCAGGGTTAATCAATGTGGGGATGCCACTGGATAGGATAGCAATCCAAACAACCGTGATGGGAATGGTCACCACAACAAGCGGGGACAAGATGTGACCAATGACTGTAAGGCACAATTACAACCATGACTGGACAAACTCAACTTGCCTTCAAAACATGGGCAAGCCAAGAAAGTATAAGAGATAAAAAAAAATAGTTTGCCAATGAATGGGAATGCATTTTTTGTGATACAGAATTTTGGGCAGATGGGATTGATCCAAAGCATGTTGGGATCCTTTTCTTGAATCGTCGAAGCCGCTGGCATTTTTTAAACGGAGCTGGGCTTGGCAAGCTTCTCAACGCCGAGATCTCGACAAGTCCCAAACTTTTGCCAGTTACGCCGCCATGTTCCTTTTTGAAATCTGATGTCTGTTCCATTTTCCCGTGGTAAAATCTGACTTCTGCTGATAAAAACATCCACTCTTTCCTGGATCAACAAATCAAATTCATGGGGAGGTCGTGGACAGACGTCCAAGTGACGTGTCTCATCATAGCAGCCAGCAATCTCAATGACCTGCGCCAGGCATCGCTAGGAATACCATTTTGGAACATGTTGATCAACCGTTGCGTCTTGAGGTGTGGTGAAATCCAATAAGCCGAGAACCATTTGGAGATGGTTCATACAACCCATGAAGGGATGTTGATTTGCTGATGGGTGATTTTTATGTGTTCACCACAGAAAAGCCAAATTTCAAACAAAGCCCAAGGGTGGCCATTTGGCACTCGGCTGAGAGTACAGCCCCATGATCTTGCTCTCCTTGAATGGCATAGAAACCAAAAAAAAGTGCCAGTCGAGGTTGCATTCCCATGAATACATATTAAACACACCCCAATCCAAATCCGAAATATGAGTAAATCCCGCACTAAACCATGGTTAATGGGGGGTCTCGAATGTTCGGGGGAAGGGATTACTCATTTGTTACCTATGTTCTGATCTTGGATATTTTTTTCTGATCAACCTGTCATAGACCTAGATCTAGCCTTTAAAAGTGTCATTCAATCGTCTTCCAAACCTTCTCCTATCCCATGTGGTTGGGAAACTCAACTAGCTCCCTGTGGCTCACCATCTTTTTCGAGCGAATATGGCCACAACCACAATTTCCCGCAAAATTGCGACAGCAATTTTCAGGCCACCGGAATTCGTTGTTTTTCACCCATCCCCTGAGTTTCCGTCCGCCTTCGCTAAGTCTGCCTCGATGCTCTGACTCTTCTGCTGCAGGAAGTCCTCCAAGGCGGTCATGGCGGCCTGGCGCTGCGCCCGTGCGCAGAAGCTTTTTATGCTTCGGAGGCGAAGCCGTGGAGGATCAGAATCCGAAGCATTTCCTATGAAAAGATGTAAATATAAGCTATCTGAACCTATCTGGACCTATCTGAACCTATCTGGACGTATCTGGACCTATCTGAACCTATCTGGACGTATCTGGACCTACCTGGACTTATCTGAACCTATCTGGACCTATCTGAACCTATCTGGACGTATCTGGACCTGTCTGAACCTACCTGGACTTATCTGGACCTATCTGAACCTATCTAGACTTATCTGGACCTATCTGGCAAATATCTATAAGATGTGTTTGAGGTCACCAGAACCTTTCAGGTCTGCTTAACAATGCGATTTCCAATGGTTAGTCAGCTCATCAGCTGCAACAATAGATAGCAACTGATAAACCTCGGATTTCATGAGACGGTAGTTGCAATCCCAATGAAAGGGAGCCAGTGGATTGAGTAAAATCATGAGATGTATTGTGTGAATGTAATCATGTACTATATATTATGTATACATATATCCATTATATGTATTGACCTCATCCCTACAATATTAAATGTCCCGTAGATGGTCCAAAATATCTGCAAATTCCTTACAATCCACCCTGGTTAAAATGGAGGGTCTTTAATATTGGAGGGAAGGGATTAAAATGGATTATATAAGTATATACTTATCGTTTTTTTTAATGCCTGACATCACCCAACTTCAAGGCATCACCCGAACAAATCCGAAAAGTCACCCGGGGCACGAGCTTTAAACCCCCGGCCACTGGGCCCCTGCCCCGATGGGCCTCCAGCCCTTCTGCGGTAGCAAGCCTTGGGGACAGGATTGAACTAATCCCATGCCCCAAGACTACGACTAGTCCTAGTTGTGAATCAATATTATACTATATTATACTTTATTGCTAAATTGTATTAATACCTCCCCAAGGAAATTTTGTCACTAAACACCAATCCCATATATGATGAAATATGGTGATTTAAGGGATATGTCATCGGATTTTCATGGTGATTAAATGGAAATTAGTGGGATACAAGATGATACAAGGGATATAGTGGGATTAGAATGTAAAGATAATTTCAAATCTTCATTCTTGGAAACAAATCCATTAATACCAGCAACGGCAATCTGGTCGATGGTGATTTGTAATCTGAAAATGGTGCTATGTCCATGTTTCAACAAACAAATACAATCCCCTATATGACCAATCAACCATCACTAATCAACTATATCCCTGTATCTATATGTTGCTTAATACCCCTATAAATTATGGATCCACCAGCAACCAAAAGGTTGGGATCATTTCGCCGGGCTACGTCTCAGCCGCTGCGGCCATGTCTTTCAGTGAGCTCAGCATGCTTGCGAGGTTGGGATCCTCCTGGCGATCCCAAGTGGGGGTTGGGTTCCACAAAACCCTAAAATCACCAGGGTCGTGCGCAGCGGCATTCCCCTAAGGTAGAAAAATAGGATGGTTAAACAAGTGCAAGTACGAATTGCTGCTGTCACTGTGATAATCCTTAGGTGGGTGGGGACCCACATTGATTCATAGAGGTATAGTCTGCGTAGGTTTTCTATGCACGGTCTGAATGGAAGTAGTTCATTAGACAAAATGCATCCGCAAATAGAAACATAATTTCGATGATTTGAAACTTGTTGGCTAGAAGATTGCGGAAATGTTTCGAACATGGAAAAAAAGGATCGAGCATAATGAGTGGCAACCTGCA
>BGPT01001626.1:0-62465 GCA_003297045.1 Symbiodinium sp. clade C Y103 | reverse complement strand
AAAGTGTTGCTTAAAAATAACAAAGGGCGATTTGAAACGTACACAGCACCTCCACCAAGGAAGTGCCCAAAATGTGCACTCTTAAGCGCGGGCGGTTTAAGGGGTCAGAGGGGGGGGGGTCC
Organism: Symbiodinium sp. clade C Y103; assembly: GCA_003297045.1. Lineage (NCBI taxonomy): Eukaryota > Dinophyceae > Suessiales > Symbiodiniaceae > Cladocopium > Cladocopium sp. clade C. The sequence goes on along the minus strand of BGPT01001626.1, from coordinate 62,343 downwards.
GACAACCTATCTATGGGAATCTATTTCACTGCGGCCGGTTTAAGAAATAAGAACCCGAACGATAGCTTTTGAAACCCCCCCCAGGGTCCAGGCCCTTAAACGCAATGTGTTTACGGGGATCGAAATCCTTTTACGGGGTTCGAAATCCTTACGCGCGGTGTGTTTACGAGGTTGGAAATCCTTACGCGCGGTGTGCTTACGGGGATCGAAATACTTACGCGCGGTGTGCTTACGGGGTTCGAAATCCTTACGCGCGGTGTGTTTAAAAGGGGTTCGAAATCCTTACATCGAAATCCTTACGCGCGGTGTGTTTACGGGGTTCGAAATCCTTACGCGCGGTGTGTTTACGGGGTTCGAAATCCTTACGCGCGGTGTGTTTACGGGGATCGTACGGGGTTCGAAATCCTTACGCGCGGTGTGCTTACGGGGATCGAAATCCTTACGCGCGGTGTGTTTACGGCGATCTTTTTGATTGGTCCTTCAAATGACCTTTGCCAATCAATCAATATACATTGTGACTGATTATGCATTCCTTGTCCTTGGCAATCGAATACGTCTGAAAGCAGGGAAAGCAGAAGGAAGGCAAAATGCAGAAAACCCGATTCAGTTCTTATTCTACCTTAGTGCCCCTTACATGGCTATGTACTTGTGCGCAACCCTGATCACCCAATCACTGCTGGTGAAATATAGGTGAAACCACATGAAAGGGACATACAGCTATATCTGTTTTTTAACCGAGTAGTTCGAAATGTTGCGAGACATGATTGAAATTATCGTGGTTGGTAAAGGGTAAACAACCCCTGTTCTGTACCACCTAAAACGTCTACCATGGACTCATGGACTCGAACAATGCCTGAAACTCTGGGTTTTCCTCTGGACTTCACCATCCAGTTTGGGAGTGGAGAAGATGCACCATAGCCAAACTGCTCAAGTTGACGGTTTAATTGATCAAAAGAACACCAACAAACATCTTTTTGAGCCAAATCGTTTAACCATTTCAGAGACTGGAGGAAAATAAAACGTACTAACTAAGACGTAGATATTTGAAAACACCAAGCAGTCACACTGCATCTTTCAATTTTGACATGTGACCAGTCAAAAAAATGATGGCACATTGCGTTGGCAGAGAGTTCCGAAATGATGGTCATTGCGGGAGGAATGTCCCTATTGGGTCTACTCTGACGCCGAGTGACTTTCTATCAGATCTGAATAGAGCGTCTGCTTTCTGCTGCATTATAGGTAAATAAAAGAGCTATACTGTACATCCATTCTGGATGCTGTTCCCATTCTTTGCAAAAGTGCTAATATCCAGTCCCCCATGTTCCAACAAAAGTAGCTAAAAATTCCCGGTAAATATCCATCAACAACCAATTACCCCTACGTTTCCAACTTGTTGTTTCAAAATCTACAACTATAATTAGCATGGTTAAATGGCAAATCCCTTATGAACTGATGGTGAAATGTGTCTGTCCATCTCCGGCTGCCCATCTCCTTCTCCAACTCCTCCTGCAACTGCTTCAGCGGCCCCAGCGCCCGTCGCTCCGCCAATCGCGGCGCCAACGCTGCGCGCTCCACGGCCAGGGCGGAGCACAGGGCCTTGAACGTGGAAAAGGTGTGGAGATGGTCACTTTACCAAGAAAAATGATGGTTTAACTAGATCAAATCTCTGTTAAAATCAACAACACATGGATTTTACCACCCGAAGTCGTTTCTTTATGAATGAAATCACATGTATCTTACCAATATTTACCAATAAAACTGAAGGCAAAATGGATTTTCACCAGGACACATATGGAATTTGACCAACAAAATGTGTGGGTTAGGACCAATATAGGGATTTTCCTGGATTTTCGGAAAACATGTTGGTCAATGAATAGATTCCAGTACGAAACCAGGGTCTCTAGGGAAGGTATTTAAAATATTTGAAAATTATCTAAACATAAACAAAAAGGGACTGTAAGATCAACTAAGCAATTGATCCATCTACAGAAAGAGGATATGGGATGAAGTTTGTTTTTGGAGGCCACGGCTCGAACATGCGCGCTGGTGTCGCCGAGCCGCATCCAGTTTCGCAGCAAAGTCGCTGATGCTCTCAGCCTCGCAAGTGAAACTGCGCTCTTCGGCCAGGTCCAAGACTTTTCCAAGGCTTTCCTGAGAGAACTGAGAAATCTCATGCTTAAACCATGGAAGATGCTGGTAACTTTCAACCATCAGACATGGTGGTTTAACCATGAAAAATTGTGGTTTAACCATCACACGTGGCAATTGAACCATAAAAAATGACAGTTTAACCATGAAACGACGGTGATTTAACCATATTTAATCATCAAACGTGGAGATGAAACATGATGAAACCATCAAAATTGGTTTAACCATGAACAAAAAGGATTTGACTCGACCTTCAAACATGTTTTTTTTTTCCATCAAACATGGTAAAACATGGCGGTTGAGCCACTGAAGCATGGTGTAATCATGAAACATATCGAATTTAACAACTGAAGAATTTATTTTGGTGCCCCAGCCACTTTGCCAAGTTGGTTTCTACGTGATCAATGGGGTCATCGTGGTAGATCTATAGTTCGATGGGGTTGGAAACCAAAAAAAAAAACTCTGGTTAACATAGCCATGGAAAATCACCATCTTCAATAGGAAAATTACCATAAATCATCTATAAATGGGCCATTTTCCATGGCTATGTTAGTTCACCAGAGGGTAACTGGGGTGCTCTTTCTTGTGAGAACTGCCAACTTTTTGGGCTTGGACACCGAGCTTTTCAGATGGTGAAAAGCTAAACCCCCTGATACGAAATTTCCCCATTACGGCCTCCCACATTGAATAGATCCAATATGATCCAATCCAATGCTAAAATGGGCCATGAAAATATTAGGGGGATGGGACTATTGACGAAGAACAATGGCGTCTAGTAGTGGGTGACCAATAAAACAAGATTGGGTTTGACTCAGGGAATCTACCTGCACTGAATGATCAACCATGAGATTTCTCCAGATGTCTCATGTCAACCTGAGCTGATGTCAAATGCTTGGAGGTGCAGCTTAAGAATGAAAGATGTTCCATATTTCTGACGGGAAAGGATCGAACATGTCTTCCACGAATTAGACCTGGGATGCATCTTGGGAACCTTCAACTACCCAAGATAGAGCTACGCCTTGCTTTGCCAGGCCATACACTTCCGCGGATCACAGTCGCACCGAAGCCGCAGAATAGTAAAAAGATGTAAAAAAACTGTAAAAAGGGTTTCTCTACGAGTCTCAAAAAACCTGATTGCAAAACAAAACCTGACATGGTGTTACCTGTTACATGGAATGTCTCATCCCAGTTGACCTCCAATTGACCTCCGTTGCGGATGAAATTCGGCCATTGCTACAGGAGTGCACCTTGATGTGGGGCTGAGAGCAGCTGACGACTTGGTGCGATCCTCCCAGCTCCCCATGTTCTGCCCAAGTGTCGTTCAACGCGTCTTTTTCTTCGCTTCCTTCAGAATGAGGCCACCTCGATGGCGAAATGATTTCCCGAAGATTGCGGAAAGCTACAGCTCGTATTTTCATGAGACTCTCCAATTTTTTGTCAACTGGCGCAGTCGGGACATATCGAGGCTAGCTACTGCAATTTGCAAAACGGAGATTGTGACAAAGGGATGCAATGGTTCTGAGGCTTCTATGATTCTAGCAAACCATCAGGGGCTGACCCTGTCATAGTTCCATCGTCACAGCTTGGACCAAGTTCGGCAAAAAAGTTGATGTTTAAATCCCTGGTGTGGATCAAATCCAGTGCAGGAGCAAAGGCAAACAACAATGTTTACCAAGAAACACGAGTCCCACGATACAGTAGCTGGTCAAATGAGATGATAAGATTGACATGAACAATGGCCACATTCATCTGGATATCTGATTCAAGGCCATCAAACAGGTAGTAGATGATAGTATAGTACCCCAACTACAAGTAATGGTCATCAACATCATCATCATCATCATCATCATCATCATCATCATCATCATCATCATCATCATCATCATCATCATCATCATCTAATTAGTTGTCTTTGTCTGACGCATTTGGTCGATGCAAATGACTCAGATTTCGTCACACTTTGTGCTGCCAAAGCCACCATGTTTGCATCTGTGCGAATGCTGCAGTGGCCCCATCGAAGTTGTCTTGCGCCAGTTCCACGGCTGCTTGCCTGGGCTAAGCATAATTTCTGGCCACCCAGTCATGTTGTCTGGTTCATCCTCGGGTACTGTAGTTTGTAACATAGCGATGGAAAATGGTCAATTCTAATAGGATATAGGATATGATATATGTGAATCATGGTAAATCAGCTACAAGTGGGGAAATTTCCTATATTCTATGCCAGATTCCCACAGGGTAGTTTCGCCTATCTAACTACAGATATATAGAGCATAAACATGCATAAACCAATTCGTCACCTAGGGCACAACCTTATGGCGATATCACCACCCCACCACCATCGGTATGGGTTTGAACATGGAGTGCTTGATTGATCTATATAAAGATTGTTGACATCATGATACCATCCCATTTCTACTTGTTGATAATAAAACACGTTTAAGCCCACGAGTCTGCTTTTTGGTAGTGACCGCTTTTATTAGCAACTCATAGCAATTCTAAACTCCATGTTTGGTTGCTAATATCTCGACTTCTCATGATGAATTTCTCCATGTGGCCCATGGCAAAAACCTGTGGATTCCAGCCGGCCCATTTCCTGCCAAGTAGCTGAAGGGAGACTTTCACCATGTGAGTCGCTACCTGGAAAAGATGGCTATAAAAATCGTCGGCAAGTGGATACTGGACCTGTATTCTGCAAAAAAAAAACAGTGGTAACTTGATATACCCTTCCGCAATCTTCCGCAAGGAAACATGGCGATGAGAAACGCCCTATAATGAGGGGTTTGAATGGGAGGGAACATCCTGTATAGATGGGTCATTTCCCATTGCCATGTTTCATTGGGCCCATCCCCAAACGTAAAGATGTGAGCCGGATGATCCACATGGGGGATCTCATTGTTCATCGGATGCAATGACTTGCGAATTGCAGAGTTTACTGGGTTTGTATCAACACACAATGTTCAATTCAACTTGCAAATTTTGGATATATTGCCAGGTTTGCCAGAAAATAGGGTACCAGGGTACCCCCCATTCCCGGAGTCATAGCAATATTATACAATCACAATTTCTAATTTCCCTTATCAAAATGGCCATTTGGATCCATTTAAGTGTTACAGTATGCACCATTTTCAGCCTCTCAACCGCCCGCTTGGGCTTTCAATGAGATACAACAGCAATCCCTTGAGATCTCCCCTCTCACACATTTTTCATTCATCACCCCTGGGATCCTCTTCAGAGGGACCCTTATTGGGACAGGCAGCCAGGATGTTAAACATTCCAGAAAATTACGGAAAGTTACCAAAACTTCAGAAACATTCCATAAAGTTAGAAAACATTAAAAAAATCCAAACAATTCTAAAAAAATCAAAAAAACAACTAAAAAAAGATCCTTCCAAAAAAATCCGAAAAAAATCTAAAACATTCCCAAAAAATCTAAAACATTCCAAAAAAATCCAAAACATTCCAACAAAATCCAAAACATTCCAAAAAATTCTAAAAAATCCAAGAAAATAAAAAAAATCCAAAAAAATCCAAAAAACATCCAAAACATTCCAAACAATTCAAAAAGGTACTGGTATGTTTTTTAATGTTTTGGAATGTTTTAGAATGATGGCTCAACCCCTGAAAATGTGCCAATGAAGGCCCTTGCCAGTGAATGGCCCTATTCCCATAGAAGAATTTTATCTATTTGCCAAGGTTTTCGGGAACTCAATGACTCAAAAAAAAACAAACCAATCCATAGGCGACCATCCCAATCCCCACACACGATCATACCATAGCTGGGAGGATCCCATTTGTAAGTAGGCTACAACATGCTGTAACAATCAGAAACAAGGCTGACTGACCAATGATGCCTGCAAATACTTGGTTCCATCATGTTCCATCCCCGTTTCTGACCTGTAAAAGCACAGCATTCTTCTGCCCAAGTTGTTGCTTAAAACACATGATATCGTCTCCTTGAATCCCCTATTCCCAGCGATGTAGTAAACATAGTGCCGCAAACCATCCCAGAAAGTCAGTTGACACCCCAAAATCGGAAGTATACCACAATTCATCCACCCTGATGAGTTTCTTGGGATGGCTCTACCTACGGCCCATGATCATCCCATCATGCGCCTGCACGCTTTGCTTCGCCAGCACCGGGCCTAAGGCTTCCCAGCTGCCCTCTGCGACAGCTGCCACTTGCCTAAAAGGGGCACAGCTTCGCAGGCCAGGGCCACGGTTCTGAGGTAGGGCCGCAGTTTTCGATACTGAACATGTCGTAGGAACTTAAAGTCTTAAAGAGTACCCGTTCCATGGCAAAGCCCCCAATCATAGATGGTTAATGGGCCCCTATTGTTGGAGTTGCCCATAAACTTCCATGAATATAGCGCTGCTATAAAAAGCAAATGGGACGGATTGCTATTGGGGATTGCTCTTCCTTGAAGTTGGGGAACACTAGCTTGATTGGACACATGTTTCTGCATTCTATTTTCCTATGAATCCAATCACTTGTAATTTGGTGATTGATTTCAATCGCAATCTGAAAATAGGAAACAAAACAACCTCTTGGTCGCTTCAAAGTGAGAATACAAATGAACACTTGGACGCATGGGCAAAAATCTACTGCCTGCTCCAACCAAAACAATATTTCAGTGAACAGTTCCTACCTAAATGAAATGGATTCTTGAACTATAGATCCAATACTCATATAGTTCAGAGCCGCACGCCCAGGAATTTACAGTAAACAAATTTTGTTCTATTTGGGTTGTATCAAAATCCGGATACCCTGATGAAAAAAATAGCTAGTAAATGGCTATTGCCCCAAACATGGCATCAAAGGCACTTCCAGATTCATGTAGGCATGTCGCACGGAAAAAAAAAACGATGGTATCCCATTCTTCAAAACCAACTTGTCCGCATAAAAAAGAACATGCCATATTTGGGATTGGTAGTTCCACTAATCTCAGAAGAAACACACGTTGGTTGTATTTGTTTATATATATATAATATGTAGGACACCCAGAGCCATAAACCATCCCCAACATCACAATGGTTACCACATTATCCCCACTATAATACTATATATGTACCATAACCCTAGTTATTGGAGTTATAGACCAACTTAGCTAGGGGGCACCACCATGATTTTCCATCATGTTTTCTATTTGTGCGTATACTATGCATACATATATCATATAAATATATATATATATATACATATATATATATAACATATATATATACATATATGATACATGTATATACATATATGATACATATATATATATATATATTATACATGTATGTATATATTTGTATATGATATTGATATATATATATATATGTATATAATTATATATACATATGTACCAGCACGAATCTTTGAAATCTTTAAACTACTTCACTGCGCCAAGTGGTGACGCCATGGCACTGCGCTGAGGCGTCAAACGTCGCCACAGGAGCACGCCTGGAGGCCCCCTTTAGGCCCAAGAAAAGCAGCAAAGTCATAGGAAAACCATGGGAAAACCATAGGAAAATGGTGATTTAATGGGATTTTAATGGGATTTTCATGATGATTTACCCTCTGGTAAACTAAGAGTTTGCGAACTTGAAAATGACCATAGAAATTTAGTGGATTTTCCCAGCTACAAAATGGTGATTTTCCATAGTTATGTAAACGTTTACCAGAGATTTGAGAATGATTTTATGGGATTGAGATAGCTAAGTTGACGCAAATCACTTGGTTAACATTTGGGTTGATTAGGCGGATATAACTACAGTCCTATCGCTAGTGGGTTTACAAAACCAACTTACTTGTACCATGAGTGCCATGGTCAAGTTGTATGCATGGGATTACAGTATCTTGGGATAAAAGTGGGACTGAACCACTGAACCATCAAAAGTGATTAACTAGGGATAAAGAAGACTAGTCATTAGGGATTCAACATGCCATGAATGGCTTTTGGTCATCCATCCCATGCCATGGGAATCCAAAATAAGGGGTATATTAATCCCTGTGAACATGAATTGATGACCATCCCCCAATATCCCAATATGGGTATATAATTCAGCTTTTGACCTCACAGAAACTTTACTAGGAACATAAATATCAAGACAATCTGGACATATATAAACGTATATAACTTGTATGTAGTTTCTATATAACTTGTTTAGCCACGAATAGTGGAAATAGGTTCAAACACTCAGCACATTGCCCTTTCCTTTTTTGGGGGGTGGCGTTCAATACTGCAAACTAAATTCTGTCTTGGGCCAGTCAAGAATTGACCCTTAAGTTGTTGCTCTGTCAGCCCCACTCTCCCAATCAGTGGTAGATCGATTGGGAAAGATGTTGACTCTTAAAAGAAGGAATCACAACCTCCAGGAACACAATTAATCTTGTCTGAGGGAACCATCAATTCTTCTTAGAACCAACTTTTAAACTGGATAGTCAAAACTGCTCGCTTATGAAGATCATGAATAACACTGTTACTGAGCCAACTTATCTGCTAGGCAAACGGGGATTTGTTCTGCAGAATGCTGGCCAGGCAACGTGCCGGATCATGTTCGATCCAATGAATCGGTGTCCTATCCACCGTCATTTTTTGGGGGCCAACATGTCTGACCCATACCTTGCTTACTGTTGTCAGATCCACAGATACCAAGCCAGTTCCCAAAATACGTTTGCCCAGAACTCACCCACTTCTTCCAAGGGGCACTCGTTCGAGTAAATCTGGTCCTTCCTTCTGCAGAAGGCCTGGAAAGCCTTTCCTGAGGGGAATCAAGCAGCCAAAATGCCCCTTGGAAACGTTGGAAACTAGCGGTAGTCTGGTGTCATACCCTTGATATCCCTGGTGCCAAAATGGCGGAAACAGTGGGGGTATCCAAAATGTTGATCCATACATATTCATACCTAGCTTTTGAGCTGATTAGCTTTACACATATATAGATAGATATATATGTATAATATCTATTTTATATACATATATATATATATATGGTGCAGTGTTGGCCACCCCCCCTCCCCCCCCCTCCCCCCCCCACCCATGGGGATGGTATGTTACCCCCCCCTGTGGTGTGGCCTGTGGTGGGGTGGGGTGGGGGAGGTGGGGGGGTGGGGTATATGTATATATTGTATACATAATAGGTATATAGGTATGTAAATATACTATCATATGTATATATATATATATGTATACATACATAGAGTATATATATATATAGTATATATATATATATGTATGTAGTGTGTATATATATATATATAGAGAATAAGTAGATATATATATATATATACATATAATAGAGTGTGTATATATATATATATAGTGGGTATATTTAGAATGTAACTATATATATACACTATATATATATAGTATATATAGTACATACATAGTATATATATATAGTATCTATACAGTGTATACATCGTAGTTATATAGTATATATCAAGTATTTATATAGTATATATATATATTATTTATATAGTATATATATATATATTATTTATATAGTATATATATATATATATACAGTATTTAAATAGTATATATAAATAGTATTTATATAGGTAGTATGTAGGTAGTATGTAGGTAGTGTATTGAAGTTGATGGGCAGTAGGTAGGCACTATGTTGGCAGTACGTAGGGAGTATGTAGGTAGTAGCCAGGTGCAGCTGCTGAATGCTGCAAATAGCTGTGAAATAAGAGGATCTGGGCTTTGGGGGGGGGGACCCATACCACGGGGGGGTATACCATGGGGGGGTGGGAATACGGGACACGGGACCATATATATGTATATATACATACATACATATTACATATTCATGTGTATATAACTACCCCCATGATTTTCCCATCTATTCCCTTCCAGAGCATCAGCAGTGCGGATCTAGCGGCCCAAACTTCGCTGTGGAGAAGCCAGAGCATTGGGCCAGAGTTTTTTCCTTGGAGCTTGGGTGATCCCACTGGGTCTGGAGCTGTGGTTCAACATAGGAAGTGCAGCCATGGCAGAAACATCGAAAAAAATCGGGGGGTATCACTAGGGTATAACATGGTATAACCAAGAAAAATAATCAACAATCAAGGTTTCCAGGAGGTTTTTCACCATCAAACATTAATGTTTCACCGTGAAATATGGACCGAGGGACCACTGGGTCAGCAATTCCAACCACTGAAATCTTTGTCCTCCTCTCAAATGCAAGTATTTCAGTCTTGGTAAAACCAAGAAAAGTCCTTAAATTTATATACTAGCAGTGGTTAATTTGTCATGTTTCAAACCATAAAACATATACAACCAGATTCAGGTTTCTCTGAAAATAGCTCCCCCTCAAACTTTAATTGTGGTCTAAAGCTTCAGTTTCACGGGTAAAACTATTTTTTGGGGTAAATGATCTGTTTTCAGGTCTGCACCCAAATATCATATCAAGTTGGTTGGTTTTTGCGTCTATATCCCATCAAGTATCCCCAGTACATTCCCATGGCCCATGATACCCCATTCAAATCACTGTTTTATCACCATGCTCCCCATACAAATCACCATTTGGCAAATTGATCACTAAAATCCCCGTTCTATTATCATTTGGATCATTAAACATATGTATATATATATACACATCAAATGTATATGCGTTCATTGTATGTGCAACCTGTTCTAATTATATGTTCATCATAGTTTCACGATTTTATCATCACATTATCATTATATTCTAATCATATTTCCAAATTCCCATGAGTAACCCATTACTCCCTAGTTTATTATATATCTGCTTTATTGCTTTCATTACTGGATATACTATCCCTGGTTTAATATCTTTATTATATCCCTATGCATATTTCATAAATACCTCCGTCTTGCCCGGATTTTCCAAACCTTTTCTGACCAGTGTCTGCCAGCTCCTTCTTCACGCCCTGTAGCAGTGCCTAGGTGATCAGTGGGAATCTCATGGTGATATACTGGGGATGATTGGTGGGGAATATAATGACTATAATGTATATATATATATAGATATATACATACATGCATATGTATTATATACACATATAAGATCATATAAGTATATATATATAATTATATATTTATAATAATATATATATATATATATTATTATATATATATATATATTTAATATTTATAAATAACCAAAGTTGATATTCTATATTGGGGTGCGTCTGAGCATGGGGGATTTACCCCCACTTCATAGGCACTTTGATATGGAACATGATCATACACCAGTGCTTGGAATGGGGCATCCTATTTTCATTGCCATCCCAAAAAAAAGTGTAAAAAACCTTAGACAAAACAAGTGGGAGGCGCCACTCACAATCAAAACTCGGTATGGGTCAAAATGAAGGATCCTTCCCCAGCTCCAAGTGATGCAGATTTCAAAAAGGACGCCAACCAGCCATTTCTTCCTCCAAACTTTAGGGGGTCCATGTGAACTACCACAAACCTAGGTTTTATCCAGCAAAACCCATGAAAAACCAGTGTCACTGCTACCACTGGCCAGACCAATGAGTCCAACTGCAGGGTTTTTGAGGCTTAGACCTCCAACTTCTGATTCACTTCATCAAGCGCCTGCGCATCCGATGTCTCAGGGGATCAGCGTCCCAGGGGTCGCCCAAATTTCTGGTTCTATCTGTAGCCGCACAACACATAGCCAGTCAAGTGTCCCAAATAGCTAGGCTTCCATAATCACATGTTGTTGCTGGTCTCACTGGCCACAACAATATTCATCCATGAAAAATCACATTTCCATGTAATGTAGGGGTGGAAACTGAACATAATTGAAACCGGCAAGCAATTCTTTCGTGGCGTCACTGTGTGTGGCACAGACTTGGGTACTGCAAACATTCATGATTAAAGATTGACACCGACATCTGCAGGTTGCAGCGTTTTGACGTTAACTGTTCACTTTGACCCATAATTACCCAAATCAACCCCATACCGAACTCAACTCGAGGTTTCCTACAATAGGGATATCCCCAAAGCATCCAAAATTAGACAAAAAGTCATGGTGACTTGCGGATCCTTCGTTCAAACCCCCAAATGTTCTTTATATACACATCTATTTTTATGATCCTCCTCTAAATCAAGCTGATCCTCCCCCTGCATCGATTTCCCAAATCCAGCCTCTGGCAACTTGGAGATGTCCGTAAGACCTGGAACCCGGCCCGAAGAAAGTTTCTGGAGGTTAGCTATTAGATGGGAGGATATAACATGAGATACAGATATATACACTAACTGGAGTTTACCTAAGTTTATAAATCAACTATGACCAACTTATAAGTTGGGCCGCCTTGGAGAATGATGGAACATCAAGTATAGTTCAAAAACCAGCTGGGGATCTAATCAGGATATGTATCTGGTTGACACAAAAAACATGTTTCTTTTGCTAAGAATCACATCCTCCTTGGCCAAATATCCAAAATATGGCTATTGATCAAAACCCTGGTTTTATGGTGAACCCCAAAATAGCATCAAATAGCTTGGATTCATAGGTGTTCAGCCACAAACATATTGTATTTCATCCGTACCCTGATCCATGATCCATTCCCATTTTGACTAGTTGACCATCCACTTTTTTGGGGGTGTGATTCATGGATCATATATCAATCATATCCAGTATATACTAATTATGATACGTATTATATATGTGTATATATATATATATGTATACATGTCCTCGATTATATCCACCTTACCACCTGCCCTACAACTCAACCCACCTTTGATCAACTCCGCCAATTCTTTCAAGAGTTGGGCCTTAGTGGCAACGTTTCTGGAAGGGAAATATGGTACCTACCCCCTTGAAACCTACCTTTTTTACATGTTTATCACATGGTTGGGTTAAGGGAGATTGTCCAAAACTTGAAAATCCCTTCAAAAATTGGCTTGTTTGTTTACTGCAAAATTAGCAAAAAAAAAACGTAAATAACGGTAAACAAGGTTAAAATGGTAGGTTTTTGGGGGGTAGTGGAAATATATAAATATATCATGCATATATACAGTATATATATATATACATACAGTATATATATATATATTACATATATATATATATATATATCATACATATATGTATATATATAGTTATAGTTATATATCTGTGTAACAGGAATGCCATATTCCGATAGGAGGATCATCTTCCAAAGCAATATTCGGGATTATCCAACTGACCATGCACCATTAGGGAACCTCAACAAGCAGAAATATCTGACCACTTCAGTTAGGTCACTTCCTCAGTTTTTCACCCATCATCTTGGCAAAAGTCTATATTCTATCATAGTACATCAATCATAGATATCAATTTCACATGACTTAGATGTATATTTCCCCAACCCCAACCCCCCCCCATCCCCAATCGACCTCCCCAACGCGCTTCGCCCCAGCGACGAATTTCTGCTGTTCCGCCTCGGTCCATTTCTGCTGCACCTTGGGCGACACCCGGGTGGCACGGACCGAGTCCAGGTCCTCCGCGATGTCCATCAGGGCCTGGTGCTGGGGAAATGGCTTCAACATGGTGAAATGCGGCCGGGAGGATGATGGGATGATGATCGAAGATGGGATTGAAGATGATCTTGATCATGTGGAAGGTGATGGAGATATGTATTATTATGCATTGTGATCCGTGTATTGATTTTAGTGGCTGGTGGAGTTGAAGTATCAGTGCGAAACGAAATAAGCGGGGATTCCAAGCACAAAATGGGATGGGCAGCGACACACTAAAAGGATATTTTATATCATATACTGTGTATATATATGTACATATAATATAGCAATCTGTACAGTATGTACAGAACTCAGGAGAAAAAGCTGGACATTTAACAACAAAAAGCTCTTGAAGCCACTATAAATCAGGGTAGAACACATGGCAAAATGGCGCAACTCAAAACGAGCAGCGGAGGAATGTGGTCAAACAGATTCAATCACATCCTACAATTGCAAGACTGAGCAAACAATCCTTGTCGCGGGGACGTCTTAGATTTTGGATGACTTTGGCTCATATCTGCATTGTGAAACACAGACTTGCATCATGTTGTAATCTTGGCTGTCGGAAGGCATATGTACTCCTGGCTTGCCTTTACCTCACTGTCTCATTCCAGACTGACTCAAGCTGACTCCTTCACTTCACTTTGTCTACTGCGGCCCCAAAAGTCAAGCCAACACCAAGGAAAGCCTTTCTGGACCTTATCCAATGGGAGCTCCAATATGCAAAGCAATATTTCAATATTGCATTACAACGTTCAGCATCTGTACTCACAAATGGGGATCTCCAGTCAGTTTGCCTACCATGGATTTGGGGCGTCTTGAGCTTCAGGGGGTCTGATGTTGAGTCCTCGAGTCAAAAAATGTGTCGCTGTTGGTGGGAATCCGCTGCCCTGTCCTTGTGAACATCTGCAGCATCTGCCAGTTGAACTAGCTCCAAGGTGATTCGCGATTCGAGGTTGCTGTAGATGATGTCCTCGCCATAGGTCCATGACTGGTCATATTGTGGATCAATCATCATGTTCCTCCGTTTTTCCTATTAATATATATGTTTAATATACACATAATATACGGGTCCACATCCAACTATCACTTCAGGATATATCCATGAATTCCCATTCTATATAACCCCATTGTTGTTGGTTAAACCTCCCATGCACAGTATCTTTGGTAGGCAAAATATCAATCATCTTTGTCGACCAGCTTCGCTCAACCCACCGATGCGGTCGATGAGGTGCAAGTCTGGGCTGCCTCACACGGATCCAGATGTTTGATGATTAATAATTAATAAAGGGAGGATGTACCCCACAAGATGGGTTTATTGCGCTTCAGCCGCGTTAAGTGTGCCTTACTTTGGTGTGCTATGATGTAGTTTTGTATGGTTTACAATGCCCTTTTGTGTTTGGAAACTACAAACAATGCGAACCATGAGGGGTACTGAAAACTGCGGGGTTATCCAACTTCTTCGTTATTTTCACAGGGGAAACCATTGGAAAAACTCCACACAGTGGGATATTTAGGTTCATTTGCAGTTTGGAAATTATGAGGATAGATTCATGCTTGGTTGGTTTATATAGTTTTGAAATCGTTCGCATTTTTCCAAATTATATGTTTGTTTTTTTCAAAACCAATAGGACTCTGTGTGGCTGTTTCAACTAATACAAGGTTTTGCTGGCATTTGTTTCGTAACAATCCATCGATCTGGTCGCTGACTCCAAGTTTAACCCATCTCGGGGATACTTCCCTTACTGCGACACAAAGAGGATAGAAGTGGCTGCACAACCAACTGGGATCACAATTCCAAATGAAAGGGACCATCTTCAACCCCAGCCAAGAACATGGCTAAGCATGGCCAAGCTGATTTTGAAAAAAAAACAAGGCTGGTTGTTTTTTCTCCCACATTCTCCCCATATTTTGCTGCTTCAATCCCCCATTTCTGGAGCCGTGGATGATGCCAGGTGACTCTTCGCTGCGACCTCATCCATCGCTGCCCTTAGCTCCTAGGAACGTTTTTGGGTCCATATAATTCTGCATTAAGTATGAAACATCTTCAGATTCTAGCAATTTCATCTGAAAAGTGTGTGTGTACAAATATGAGCAGTTAATTCATGTTAAGTCACTATGTAGATACTCATCATCATCAACATTTGCTCGTGGTTCTTTTAGGTTCTTGAGTCTTGAACATTTCAACCTAAAGTCATGTTGATGTCAGCAATGTCCGACGGTACAAGCAAGATCCCCAGGCCGCAGTCCTGGGAACATTTCTTCATGACATCCAGTTCATCTTTACCGGTGCCTGTGCTACCGCTCTATGCTTAGCTTTGATTATGGACGCAGTAAGAAGCAAAAAATGGGTCCTGATATATTCATGTATATTCCCCAAATTTTGGGGGTTTCCTAAAATAAGGGTACCCAAAAATGGATGGTTTATAATGGAAAATCCCTTTATAGATGATTTGGGGGTACCCCCATTTTAGGAAACCTCTAAACGGTGGAAAACAAACCATTGGGAAACACACAGAATCACACAGATATCTCTAAAAGATCACCATCAGCAAATCAGGGCACTGCACACTTGCAGAGCCTATGATTCAACGTGCATTTCGACGATGAGAAACGTGTGCTTTCTGGGGTTGTGGGGATGAGGATCTTCTGACTCTGACTTGGCACATAGATGCGAAATCAATCGATAGTCCCCTCCAGTAATCGAACATGGCTGGAAACCCCGAAACGAAATGAAGGTTTCGAGCTGGGAAAATCATCCATGAATGGGGAATTTTCCAGCCAGCTATGCTTGGTTCCCGGAGGGTAAATCATGTTGTTGGGATCAGGGTGTTGGATTACCCTCTGGTATTGCCTAACATAACTATGGAAAATCACAATTTTTAATGGGAAATTCCACTATAAATGGCAATTTTCAATAGGTATGTTAGTGTACCAGAGGGTAAATATGCTCAAACTATCTATCTCAAGGCTCAGTGATGATGAACTTTTGATAACCGCCAAGATGGTCAGCTTTTGATAAGCTGCCTCAGTAGGGATGAACAGTCGAACAAGAATCTTCGAAACCAACATCCACAACAGCCACAATTTACTTGTCTCGCGCTTTCAATCATGAATGACGTGATGCTTCCGCTAAATGTAGCAATTGAATAACGGCATCCCCCCCTGCAGCCGTGCCCCCCCCCCCCCCGCCTAGCTTCTTTCCAGCGCATGCCTTCTCAACTTCATCAATTCGTTGTTTGACCTCAAATGTTTGACAGGTTCTGCACTGACGCTGAGAAGCCTGGTTTATGGGAGTAAGTATGCATCCACCCCAAACACAATGAAACAGGGCCTGATGGAGTTGATGACCCAACACAACCCTGAGACGATGCATGTGGCATAGCTTTGATGGGTCTTTCACTATACCGTAGCAATTTTGCTTCAATAATCCAATCAACGGCAAACTCTTCCTGCAAGTACCAATCAGCAGGGAACTCTTCCTGCAAGTTGCTGTTGGCTTCCATGCAGTCGAATTTGTTTTTGACGTATGTGTCAGTTTTCAAGACTCACGTGCAAGCATGACATCTGTGGGTCACATTGATCCGAAATCGATAAGGAAAGTAAACTTCTGAAACCATCAACTAAAACATCTTGACAACATCGCACAACATGGCAGGATGGCAGATGCAGGACGGATCCATCTAGTATCCTGCCCAGTACATGTCTATGGGGCAGTCAAAACCCCTTGGAATCCATGGGTTTTCACAGCCAAATGTAGGACATCTAAATGTTCATCCGTCCATTCCAATGGTTCCGGAGGTAATGAAATCATAGACTCGCCGTTTGCTACAGAGCAGCTCTCCAGTTTGGGCTTGTGTAAACGTTGTAAAACCCTGAGTGATATACCTATCATTTTGCTGATTACTGCCACTGGGCAGTTTCTGTCAACCTCCAAGAATGTTAATATGAACAAATCACAATCATTATTCAATTGTTATGATGGAAAACTAGACATGTGAATGAAAAAACAACAACCTGATTCACCTGATTAGCCACCAGAATCAAACGTTTCTGGGAAAATTGAAATCCCCGAACTAGATGGGGGATTCTCTATGTTTGATTACGGGAGGGTACCGAAAATCCATCCTGACAACAGCCGAGATTTTCTAATGGCCATGCTGCGTCCAAGGTTGACCCGCCACTGCCCATGGCATCAACACGACGGGATGCAAAGGTAGCAGAGATGGCTTGGAAGCTGTGTTTCTGCTGATCATTCCGCGAGCATTCCAGCCCTTTGAATTTTGGAATTTTAGCAGTGAGTTGAAGCACCTTGGCCACAGTGTAAAGACAGAAAAGGAACAATGTAAACATCCAACACGGTGACCGACTGACCGAAACGAATCGACTTAGTCAACGGAGTGTCTTTGAGTGCGGCATCGAAGAAATTGACATGTCAATAGTTGCATCACTTCAGCAATCTGTGACTTCTTTTTATTTTTGTTGCTTATCAACTTGTCGCAATCTCATGTCGAAGGGAGTTGGGAATCATAAAACTAGCTTTGTAGGTCCAAGGGATCGAGAAATGCCCTGAGCCCAAGGTCCTGAGAAGTCTGGTGGTTGAGCCAGGCCCAAACAATTCCATGTGATTTGGGGCTGTTTCTTGAAAGAAAAGTACCCCAGATCTGTGGTGTCCTCATTATAATGACTAGGCTTGGCTGATTATGTTATTTTTTGTTTTTTTTGTGATTGCAGGAGAGTCTAGATAAAAATGTTTGAAACCAACCACTTGCCACTTATCTTCCCATGCAATATGCTACAGGCTTCTGACTTTGTGGAAGCGCGGAACGTTCCTTTCCCAAATTTATCAGCAATGTAAAATCAATCCAAACATACAAATCATCCCATTCCTATGCACAGAGATGGAACAACTATTTCAAAGATTACTCCACATTAGAGTCCATAAACATTTCTCATCATGTTTCAACAAACTTGAGGATCCTGAAGAAAACACTCTTTTTGAACAAAGAAATCTTTCATTTAAACGTCGTGACAAACATATATTTTACTTGACAATCCCCTATTCTTAGAAGCCTTACCTGCTTCAAACTGACCTTCTGCCTTCTGCCTTCGGCTGATCCATTCATGTTTGCCGATAAAGCCACCATTTTCTAACTTAAATCATCATGTTTGTTGCCCGAAACCACCATCTTTGATGCTTTAAACCACCACTTGCGATGGTAAAACGACCCATGTTGGATGCTTACAACCATGGTCCATCGCCTGGTGAAGCTGCCCTGACATATCTAAGTTCTTGTCCTTCTCAGCACCTGGGTGGTGCGCCACGCGGGGATCTACCAAGAAATGGAGGGTTCCACCCATCAAAATGGGGATCTAGCCATCAAAATAGATGAACACATTGATATATATATATATAATATATATATATATATATGTATGTAGAACCAATCAATGGGTTGGTTTTAGGACAATTTTGACGCCAGAAACCATGGTTTGAAGATCTTTGAGGCATTGTTTAGTCATGTTTGCTGTAGTTCCTGCAGACTTATCCTTTCCAGCCATGCCAGGAGCCGGGCAAAGTGCGACGATACTCGGCCACCAGAGCAAGGCGCAAAAGCGCCCATTGCTGCTCCACACAGACTGGCAAAGCTGGCGGGTGTTGCCAGCTTTGAGTAGATCAACCCTAGCAATTTTTGGGTATACCAATAGATCGATCCATCCATCTATGTATATACATATACAGAAATATATATATATATGTATGTATTTATGCACACATACTTAGATCCTCCAAGTACCCGTAGAAAATAGGTACTTGGAGGGTCTAGGTGTATATTCATCAATGCACTAGACATCGGAGTACAAGATGTCCCCAGTCATCTTGGTCACTTTTTGCAAGTCAAAACTCTACAAATATCTCATCCCTTGACACGTCATCCCTTGACACGTGATTTGCAGGCATAAAAATGCCTAAACCCTTGACAGATATGCCAAAAGAGGCAGGACATGAGACAGACCAAAGGCTGAAAGGTCGTAGCATGTGGTACCAGTTGACATGACTGGCTCTTATAGTCTTGTTAGGGGGGAATTTCAAACTGTAAACCATGGGATCCTCATGAATTTGCTGGTTCCTGATTGTGAGACAACCTTTGAATCAATCACGGTTCATTCTTCCCGTTCTACCTCTGACGCCACATGAGATCAGGAGCCCTCTTAGCCCCTCACCACATTGAGGTCATTGATTGCGGGCATCTGGCAGCAAAGCTTCGAGGAAAGTCATACCCCTCCGTTGGTGACTTAAGTTTGGACCTTGATTCTTGCTGTAGTGATGACGTTGCTTGTTTCACTTTTTTAAAGAGGTTTGATAGCTTTTGAGCATGGCACAGAACCAATTACTGCACCGCGAGATTCCCCAATACAAGGATGAATATATATATATATATTATATTATATATATGTATGATTATAATTATATGTATGTATACATATGTTGAAATGTGGTTGAGTGGTTGCCTCACTATCCTGACTAGGTACTGCTGCTCGCAGTTTGCATGTTCACGGTGTTGGATTGCACATCCTGGCCCCCGACCCCGTTGCCAACTTCCGCATACTGCACTGACCAAGCAGAACATGGCAGTCTTTATTTCTGTCTTGAGGAACCAAACCAAATGTTGACATGCCTTGAATGAATTGAATGAATCAGTCCAGATCCATTCCTTCTGTCTTAAATCCCCCTTTTCATGGATGAAATCCACATGTTCATTGATGAAATCCCCCTTTTTGCTGCTTCAAAGCGCCATTTTTTCCACCTCCGCCGACTGCGGCCCCGGGTCTCCCAACGTAGAGCCGCAGGGGTCGCGAGGGGCTCGACAAGAGCTGCATCCCTTCGGGGCCGCCTTCGCCTGGAATTGGAAACGTGTGGGAGATCTGGACAGTGTCATTAGATATATCCCACATGTTAATTAATCTGATTGTCATAATATGTTATCATATTATACTATGATTAATGAGAATTAATGAGATATGTTATCATAGATATGTTATCTAATACTATGACATATCCAATTAGATATTATCCCACACTTATATAGAGTATATTAGATAATTAGATAATATATAGTACTACATATACTCTAATATTAATGTAAATATACTCTAATCATTAGATATACATAAGTAGATTAGAGTATATCTACACTATATATTGAAAAAGTACACTGGAAAGTGTGGGATATCTAATTATCGTAATTAGAGTATATTGAAATGTAGTATGGATGCATCTAAATACTGTGTAATGTAATGTGTATATATATATATATATACAGAGTGTAATGGAATTGTATACATATGTAACATGAATAAGTATATTATATGTATATATTATAGTAGTGGAATCAAAGATAAGATTGATGATGACTCTGATATTCTACCAATTGTACTAAGTGTACCCTCCAGATTTAACATGAAACCAAAACATTGCAACATTCAATAGGAACATCATCTGCCAAACCCAAACATCACATATTTGAATTTAAGTGTAATGTAGTCTAAGACTACGATAATTTAGAATGGTTGTATGCTGGGCACATGAACATATATATGATGAATATGATATGACATGTTGCAATTTACAATACACAGCAATATACAATAATTATGTGTCTACACTATGTATATATATATATAATGTTGAGATGGGGTATCATCATGACAACATAAAGCATGCCACACGGAGGTCCAATCCCTATAGCTTCCTCAGTTCCATGGGTCCAGTGGAGATAGTTTGGAAACGAAGCCACGGTCGTCGGATATCCAAGGGCCAACCCCCAAACCCAATGAGTGAATCATGGTATTATTGGGTATAGTCGGTATAGTTCGATATGGTATCACATCGCATCAAATGGTATTGGTATCAACTTGGTATCAGTCTCAAAATGGCAGCTATATCATCTATTTATATAATCAACTCCACGTTTTTTTCAAAAATACAGCTAGTAAATGATAGACCAACTTACTTACTGGTGCTTAGTAGGGAATGGCAGAATGATCTATAATAAGCATTGATAATCATTCCATTCCCCCATTCCCTACGTTTAGCACCAGTAAGCTGAACGGATCGAAAAAAAAAAAGAGAAGCGTCGCTGAGGTCTCTGGCGCACCACCCGGATGCGAGCGAAGAGGCCTAAGGCCTGGCGTCGGGTCAAATGAATGTGGCAATCCACAACGACAGTTGAGTGGCGATTAATCACAGGATTGGTTGAAGGGAAAATCTACAGGAAACTATGGTGTTTCCCGTGAAATATAGGGGTTTCCTGTAAAATGTCCCTTCAACCAATCCAGTGAATTAACCAGCGATTACCCTCTGGTAAACATACAAAAAACTGTGGAAAATCACCATTTTTCATGGGACAATCCACTATAAATGGAACATGTTCAATAGCGAGCTCTTAGTTTGCCAGAGGGTAACCAGCTATCAAAACTTTATGATAGTAGAAGCAGCAAAGTATTGAGAGTAAGCAACACAATCATGGGATTTAGTGGCAAAAAATCTAAATGTATGGGACATGTTGGAATACATGGGATGAATTGTTTGTGGTCATCCAGCCCATATTGAGAATCCAACGAGAATGGGTAAATTGATTGATGATCATGGCACATGTGGCTTAAATACTGATATTCAATATGGTGAGACTATCTAATCCTGACGCGTTTCATAATTTTACTAAAAAAATCTAAATCTGTGTTGACTTTAACATACTTTAACATACGGCTTCATACTATCAATTACGGGCACTTTATAGCGTGAGAATATCCAAATATGACCAGTTGATCGCTACAAATATGTCACCAGGATTTCACCCCCTCTGTTGACGAAGTTGATGATCTGCCCAAGCCATCATCTATGCTACAAAATGATCAGAATTTACACATATTTACACACATTTCAGGTTTGGAGATAATTATCATTATCATTACTATCCATTACTAACCCTCCTTTATAGATGCAGATGCTATCCTGCGGATCTACGTTAGGCATGGTTAGGCACCGAGCTGCTCACATCAACTGTTGCGGCCGCCTACCTTGGTCTGTTCTCTGTGCAATGCTTGTCGCGTCATTTCCGTCTCCCAGAGATTCTTGTCGAAGCCTTTTGCCTGAGAGGACCCCTGCACACCTTATCCGTCAAAGACTGTACCATCAAGATTGGGATCAAATATGATGAAATACAAATCAATCAGTAACACCATTTTATGACCTGGAAATGGATTCCATGGGTGGTTCCATCTTGGTTTTCAAGTGCGTGGAAATCGGAAATCCATGGAATGTGTCCCGCCAAAATCATCCCGAAACAAAACCAAGTTTTTTCCTGGGATTTTGTTTGCAATCAGGGCTGATGATTGTACATACGGTGCTGAGCATCGACTACTGCGTGTCACAACTGTCACTTGGACTCTTCGGCTTTTTTTACTTGGCGTACCCATGTCAAGATGAAATTACCCAATATAATATACTCGAAGTAC
Organism: Symbiodinium sp. clade C Y103; assembly: GCA_003297045.1. Taxonomy (NCBI): domain Eukaryota; class Dinophyceae; order Suessiales; family Symbiodiniaceae; genus Cladocopium; species Cladocopium sp. clade C. The sequence goes on along the minus strand of BGPT01001626.1, from coordinate 39,211 downwards.
ATAACCTACACGTAAAATTCTACCAGAATAGGGGTGAATGTCGTGTCATGTCGTTTCAATCCTTTGGGGGGTACTGTGGAATCGAGCAACAAGAGTCTCCTGAAAAATTTGTGACATTAATGTAACCGATTTCATGGTCTCCCGTCCCTGCTTGAAGTCTCGAGTGAGCCGGGCACCGTATGATCCAGAAATGGATTTGGACGCTGAGAAATATTGGTTTGTCCGTTCAAAAGTGGATTGTCCAAAATGGAGATCAAACCCTAAAACATGGCAAATCAAATAACATTCAAAAAACCTGACTATGGGACAATCATGGGATAATCATTTTTCTGGGGATCCTCATGGGATATGGAACAATTAGATACAATTAGATGGAAAATTATATGGATAATTAGGTAATGCCATGTAATGCCCAACATGGTAAACAGATGTAAACAGATGTAAACAGTAGACATATCATGATCAACGACAGAGATTTTTCTTCGGCTAAAAATCGCCCAGGTGCCAGCACAAAGGCACACTGCTCGGGGCCTGAAGCGCGAAGCTGAAACATGGCGCCACAACGACAGCAACGACAGCCATGTACCAAGGATTAGCCGATTTCAATGTCCTGTCTTCTTTTTGGTTGGCTCAACCACAACTTGATTTTTTTGGAGAGCAAAGGGTGAGATTCACAAAGGTGAGTGATTTAACTCCCTCCCAACCCTTCCGCCTTTTCCCCCGGAAGGTGCTTGGCTCTCAGCCTCCCACAAGTACCTGGCGCTTCAAAACTCGAGGAACTGTCACAATTGGATACTTGAAACCTGACACCTCACAACATGTTAAAAAAACAAAAAAAAACATGCCAAAACACTAGTTATTATCATCTGTTACCGCATCTGTCAACTGTTCAAGGGCCAAGCGGGCACTTGCGATACAACAGCAAAAAAACATGGACTGTTTCAAGTTTCAAGAAATGACTTCCAAACACATGGTTTTTGAATGTATTCATGATTGCCGTGATTCTTTTGTAGAGGCATCAGCAGCTGCATCAGTGCATCAGCAATTATCAGCATCATGCTTGAGGCCGCGCACTCAACCGTGTCTGGCAGGTACCAATCAATCCGATCCTGGCCAAAGCCGTTTGATGTTGGCAACGTTCTGTCTATGTGTTTTGGATGCCTCGGTGTGAGGCGATGCTAGATGTTTACTTTGCTTCCACAAGTCCACTCAAAACATCTCAAGACCAGGGTAAGCGGGAAACAGTTCGCTTGTCAGGTGTTCATTTCCGCATGACAAAGGAAGTGGAAAGTCAAGTTTGTTGAGAGAACTATTTGCACGGATCATTGCAAAATATTGTCTGCACCTGGCATTCTTTACAGAGTCCCAGTAGAGCTCAGCAAACCTACCCATCACCGGCGTCATTACGCTCAGCATCCAATTCACCTGTCACCCAACGTTTGCATAATAAATTAAATCGGAAAATGGCCTCCAGTAAACTAACATAACTTTATAAATTTTCCCATTGCTTGGATGATTTGTCTCTTATGACAAGTGGTAACAAATAAGCAGAGAGTAGCAAGGCATGGAACATGCAATGTGGTGGATCCCATTAACTAGTTTGATAGATCTACCATATAAGTCCTAGTTATTAAAGCTATGTTTACCAACCTATCAACCATCAACCGGTGCTGGAACCAGCTTCTCTACCACCTCCCCTCATCTCCCCTCCTCGCTAATGTCCCCCGGCATCGGCAAACGCCCTGACGCAGTGGGGGAAGGCACCAGGAAATATATAGGGTCTCAAACTGGGGGATGCCCGAGTTTGTGATATCATAAACTAATCCAAACCAATCTAAACCGGCCAATCTTTTGAAGTTTCCAATTTTCACACGCGCCCCCCTGCAGCCAAAGCCCTGCCTCCGTTGACATCTGGAAGGTACGGTGAATATTCCACCCTGTGGGGCCTTGGTACCCCCACTTCCCTGCTGAGGTCTACCCAGTGGTCATTTCCACACGGTGTCACCCCGGCACATCGCTTTTTGGGCTTCCCCACCAGCGTGATGCCTGCGGTGCAGCGTTTCTGATGGTTCAACATGAAACGACCAAGCAGATGGAGATATCCTAAGTCACGGGGGTACCCCCAAATCATCCAGTCAGCATGACTTAGTATTGAAGCCCTTGGTGACATTAAGAATCCCTCAAATGATGAACCGTGAGCCAACCGTCCTGGGGCTGTCACAGAAGCTCTGTCCAGCAAGGCCGAAACCACATCCAACTATCACCAGCCAACCAACCAAATAGAAATCTAACTGAATACTTAAGCAACTAAAATAACCAACTCATTAACTAACTGACTAACTAACTCACTGACTGACTAATTAAGCAACTAACCACTAACCAACTATCCAACTAAGTAACTGACACTAACATTCACTAATTTGTTACTCAACTAGCCAGCTAGTGACCAAGCCTCCATTGCCACCTTCCAGGGCGCGAAGAGCAGCAGTTGAAGGCTGTGTGGCTCCGCCAAACCTAGGAAACCCTGCAACTGAGAAGCCCAATTTGGGGATATGCTGCAGAGACATGTGTATATATACAGTATATATATATTATAATGTACAAGACATGTGATCATTCATATATATATATATATACAGACATATATATATATATGAGTGCACAACTCATAATATATATCTACATATTGTATATTGTAAATAATGATCATTCAGTTTCCATACTCACAGGACCATCGAATGGGAGTCCCTTGAACCCCATCTTCTTGGCAACAAAAACACAACCGCCTTTGGCCGCCAGACGGTCTGCATCGGCCTCATCCAGCCTCAAGGGAAAACTAATCTTCAGCTGATCCTTAGTGCGAGAGCTCTCTTATTGCTGGCTGATAGGGACATATCATGGGAATATACTTGTATATATATATATATACATATATACATGTATGTATATTTATATATATATATATGGGAGATGACTCATTCATCATTTTCTTGGTTGTGGATGAATCCACTTTAGTATCATGTTATGTCTACAATAGCATACAATCATACTGTGGATCACATATCATGTTGCCACCCAGTGACAATTTAATAAAGTAGTGGAACATATATTCGCACTGTTTTCCCACATTCTACATACACTTAGACCCTCCAGGCAGTCCTAAAACTGGGGTAAAAGTCCAAAGTCACAACGGGTTCTTCTTTTCGCATTTTCCAAGGTACTTGGAGGGTCTAGGTGTAATGGTTACATCAGTGATGTTTTTTATTTTTCTCGGAGATTCAGGTGAATTCAACCAACCAGAAATGGGGCTACAGCCATAATGGGTGGTGGGATACATCACCAACCAGCCATGATCACTGGGGAATTCTATGTGGGGATCATCAGCCAAACTATGTGTCCTGCCAAACCCAATTAAACAAACTAATCTGTCCATTAAGAGCTATACAACACATGTTTTGCTTTTTTTTCCTAAGTAGTCTGTATGTCAAACAAAACATCGATATCATTCTATATCGAACTTTGTCATTCTGTTTATATCTTACCACATTTCCACCTGTTTCACACAGAACCGAAACCGTTGGGGTCCGAGTTTCAGGGTCCGGATCTGCGTCCACCGGCACCTGTCGGATGGATAGACCATGCATGGTGCTGGTAGAGTTGCCTGTTTATGGGTGTGTGTTTGGAGGATATGACACTGAAATACACTGAATCTAGAAATACATTGAAGTATATTGACAAGATTTGATAAGTATATTGATATGACATTGAATCTAGGTGTTTCTAAAGGTATATGATCATATGACATTGAATCTAGATGAGTAGTCATAAGTAGACCCATAGATGGATGATCTGGGCATGATTTTCTCGTGGTCTCCTGATGGTGCCTGCGATGAAGGTTTGGACTGTCGGACTGTTCATCAACACTGGAAAAAAAAATGAGAACAATTATCCTTTCGGTGTATGATGATTTTGTCCATTTAAGTTTTAAATGTTTATCAAACATCCACAAAAAATGACAAACTCACATTTTGCAGATTTGCTTCAGTCATCTTTCATTGATCATCCCTCAATGATCGATTTCTGACCTGGCTAGGAGAGAAACTACGGGGGAGCCTGCTCCGGCACATAGGAATTGCGCGGCATGGGCGGCACAATGGACTCCCGACCTGCGGTCATGATGTTCACAACAGCGGTTGACAAAATGATCATTATCGATGACTAATCAACTATTGATTATACAAAAACTATGATTAACTATCATCAATTTCTCTAATATCTATATATTTACACACAGGATTATTGGTTGACTAATATATCACCAAACATATTTCAGAGTACTCAAGTCTGTACACATGTATTGTCATGTCTTTGTCACCAACCGCCCGCCTACGGAACGGCAGAAAACTGGAACAAAGCAAGAAAGCCTTCCGAACGTTCCGGAAAAAAAAAGCCTCCGTCCCAGAAAAACAATACTGTTTGCATCATACTCCAGCCACGCCCTCACTTCTCAAGGCGGTTACACCACACCTCTGGGTCCCCCGCTTTCCATTGCTACTGACCAGTCTTCTTGCTCCCCAGCAAACTTCAGGAAGCTGTCCTGCTTCATGGCTTGGGTATCAGTTTCTTTTACCGCTTGCTTCAGAAAGTCATATCGGATCCACAGCCGTAGAACAACTATGAGAGGATTGTGTGTCCTCATCTCGATCCATAAACTGCAGTGCAGGGATTCATCCCATCACCAGTTCATCACCCAAAAAAAACATCGGTTTATATGTGATACCCGCCGGTCATTGAACGTAGCTAGCTGGGAAATCCCTGAACTATAAATGGAGGTTTTGACGGGAAAATATTCTATAAATCAGGGATTTTCCAGCAAACCATGTTTGATTACCGGAGGGTCAAAAATAATAAGATCAGGTCGCAATGCACCCACACAATTGGTAATGTTTAGTAACTATTATAAGACTGTCGTTATAATTTGAGTTGTTAACCAATTTTTGGGATATGCATCCACATTAAAGAAAATCTTTACTATTATATACATACATAAATCGTGTATATATACATATATCAAGCCATCTTAAATCATATCCCATATGGAGAACCCATGAACCCATCCATTGCGGCTCTTTCACATCCACTTCTCTTTGTAGGTCCTGTTCTCCATCCACTTCCCGGAAGCGTTCGTGTTTGGCATCCACAAAGAAGCGGTAGCCACACTCCGCGTCCGCGGCCACACGGTGCACCTGGTGCGGATTTGCAGTGAAAAGACCGCCCTGAAGTTTGTTGTATCAAACGAGAATATCTGGAACATTAATTTGATATGTATATATCTATAATATGTATATATATATACATAATATAATGTGTATATCTGTTGTGTATATAGGTGTATATATATATATATACATACATATTTCTATGCATATGATATGTCTTGATCACTGATTATAGTATTAATAATGAAAACATGGTAGGATCACTGAAAGGATGTGATTTGATGCGATCCCGTGAATGCACCAGTAGCATCAACCGGCCTACGACCTGCCATCTGAGCACCACACGAATTCCAAAGTTTCTCGTTTTCTCTCCTGGCGGTCTGTAGTGGCAGAATTCTGATGTAAAAGGGGAAATCATGGGGATAGAATGTTATAGACTATAGATGACTGTAGATTTCATAGATTCAAAACCAACTACAGTATATATTAATATTTATTATATACATTGTACACCAGATCCTCCTTCTGACGTTGACACAGTCATGAATGGTTTCACAGTGCTTACCGGCTTAACTTATTTTGTTTATACCTAAAAGGGCTTGAGTGCTCAATAGTAAGGTACCAACCCACAATTTGTTGGCCCCTTTTAAGTACTCAACTGATTACTATCCCAAAATGAAGCTCAATAGTTTGAGCCATATCCACAAGCAAAATTGTTTGGCTGGTTGCATCCCTGGTTATGTAGAGGTGGTTAAATCACATTAAAGACCGGTTGTTAATGGCAAAATCCCATTAGAAAACTCATACACAGTACAGTGCACATCGTTTTTGACATAAATCCCTCCTCATAGGCCACTCCAAATCCCTTTGCAGGACCACACCGTTGGGGAACTCGCACGCCTGCAGCGCATGAATCATGAAGTGAAAATGAAGAATGTGTGAGGGAACCAGAGAGCCCAGGAAACAGGAGGAAACCAGCTGGTTTCATACAATGATGGCCAACATCTGTGGGGGTCAAATGATCCCAAAGTCTTCAATCTTGATGCCTGGTAAGCACTCAACTTTGCTGGTTCAATGTCTCCCTCGATCTGAGTGCATAGAAACTCCCTGAAATGACACAATGCCCTGCATGACCCTTCTAGGTGGGGGAAGCATGCACGCTTGGTACATTGAAACTCTTGAAACTATTCCCGCATTGGCGGTTTCGACAGTGTCATCACTCACACCAGCTTGCAATGTGTTTTATGCGGCTGCAAGACGAAAGGTTCCTCCCAAACCACCACTGCCACCTCCATCTTACAGCATTGCAACATGTCATGGCACAACGTTTCCCAGCGTAGAACCTTCATCTTGGAGGTGTACACACAGCAAGCAAACCAGGTTGGCTTGAATGTCCTGTCCCAATTCATATTTAATACGGTTGCTCTGTTGAGCTTTCTGTTCCAATAGATCATCATAATGTGATGGAGTATGTTACTATATATATATATTGAATTGAAGTTGTTGTTTTGTTGATGACCGCAACCCTCAGAGGCTGGACGGAATCAATCAGCACTTGGGTTCGTGCAAGAATGGGTAGATATCCCAACATCCCATCTCTTATCATGTTGCCCAATAAATATGTCAGAAGTTGAGTCATACACCACTCTTGAAGAAACCCACACTTGGGGCGCCCAAACGAATGCTGCCAACCACGTGTGTCTCTTCTTGAGCTGCAAAGCTCTCCTGGTTTTTTGGATTATCTCTAGTCAATTGAGATCATAATTCCAAAAATTTAACCCACCTCACTAGCATCACGCGGTTGATCGATATCCAAAACCACCATCAGTCTTGTGAGGGCACGTATCTACGTATCTATACACTGTGTACATATTGTATATATATATATATGATTACTTATCATATATTGTACACATACATTAAAATGGCAGTAACGGAATATCTGTATATATGTATATATGCAACATTATTACAGAACTATTAACTATGATTATGTACTTATTTATATGGTATATCATAGGTGATTTTAAATATATATATATATAAAATTATATATAATCATATAGAGTTATATTACTATATTGTATACCAAGAAGTTTTGGTGAATGAACAGGCATTGGATTTTGTGTCCTTGGCGCGTGCCCTGATCTCATCAGACAAGCGCTCCATGTATCTGTAATGCGACACACCTGGGGCGTTAAAGCTGATGAGTGGGGAATAGTTAATGGTTTCCCTTCAGTAAATTGACATAGACCCTGGCATTAATCGGGGTTGGAAGATTAGTTTCCACTAAAAAAAAATGTGATTTTCAGGGTCTATGTTAATTTGCCAGAGGGTAACATATGGATAGTTCATACTGAGAAATGGATGGAATTGATGACCATTGCTGCGGGGTACTTGATGGCTGAAGACCAAGTGAATCGCCAACAGTCTGATGTCTGAAAAAAAAAAACACGGTGGTTGACATGGAAAGTCAATACTATGCTACATATGCTAGATATGGATGGTTCATATCCTCAAGAAAGACCCACAAGTGTGGTCCCCTGGGTTTTGAATTTGGACTCTTGGACGTACTTTTACTCACTCACACATACCCATTTATTGGCAAAGATTTTTGTCTCAACATCAAAAGGCCTCAAACTGCCCATGAATTGGTCAGCATACCCGGATGTTCCATGTCCCTACAGGTGAAGTTGATGTTCGGGGTCCCTGGGATACACAGATCATGAACAGCTTGTGCACTAAAATTTCTTTGACCTTTGAATATCCATTAGCTTGAAAAAAAATCCGCGTCAGTATTCAATTTCACTTCCAACAAGAAACATAACAACATATAACAACCATACATTATGAAACTCACCTGAACCTCCGACTCCTCAGGATAAGAAAACCATGTCTGATCATGTCTGCTATGTACACAGCAACAGACTGCAGCTGCGTCTTAGTGCCAATCCTTCTGCCCGCAAACCGGATCTTGATCAAACATGAAGTTGTATCCAAGAGCATGATTTGGTGGCTTTACCCCACTCGACAAACTGCCCCAACTACCAACGCATCAGAATTCAAGGTAAGGAAAGTCAACCGGTGAAAGAAGCCGCTGGTTACCCTCTTGTACGCTGTCAATGGCAAATCCCATGTGTAATTACTAGGCTTTCCTTGCCATGTTGGTTGCCCTCTGGTAATAATCATCTAAGACAACCACGGAAACTTAGCCATTTGATGATGATATTTACCAATTATTTTAATGATTCCATGACCATGTTATGTCATCTTCCATGCATCTGAGCGACGCTTCATCCTGATGCGGTACTCAATCAAGTTGCACAAGGGGTGCCTTGGCATGGTTGCGTGGCCCGGACATACGAACGGAGAAGGACCAGGTTTCACGGAAGATCACCTCTATATAACGTGCATATGTATAAATATATATATATATAAATTCATTAATTAATAATCATTAATAAATTAGCTAGGTATAGAATATGGATTTTTCAAGTATATTTCAATATTTCCGTTCTGGTGAGGATTACTCTTCAAATTTCCATGTTCTATCTACTCCATGATGACTGTGTACATGATACATGATAATGTGCATAGTGTTTCTGGGATAATTATTTCATTACTGAAGGGTAGGCAATTCAGGATACTAGAGTAATAGCAACGCGATGTGCCCGGCCATCACAACCCAACCACCTTGAAGTACACATCCTACTTCTTTTGAGCACCTGACGTATCCTACGTGCCATATCTTTTTAAAGACACACGGCACGACTTCCTTGGCTGATTGTTTAAACCTCTTGGAAATGGAATGGCCATAGAAACATTAGACAGTACAATCTGCAGTCAGCGTTTGCCAATTCGTGAAGCTCATTGGATGAACATGGATGAACATTTCGCATAGCAAATGATGTGCGAAGCATGTTGAAGTTATGGAAATTCCATCATAGATATTTGATGTTTTCTTCTGCACGGCTTTGCCCTGAACCACCTTGAAGTGTTGGAATTCCCAGTATGTTTTCTAGGTAGTTCCTTCTTTGATCTCCAGTTTTTTCCAATTCTCGTAGTTTTCCCAAGTTTTCCCAAGTTTTTCCTGAGTTCTTCCAAGGTCCCACCCAGGTCTCCGCGTTTTGATCAACGTTTTCAACACCGCGAAAGGCGAGCTGCGTGTCAAAGGCTGGCCAAGTCAGGCGGAAGAAGGTCGCTCCATCCTGTGAATGGTGGTGAAGAGTAGCCAATAATCGTGATCAATAATGGTGAATAGTAGATATCAAATGTTGTTCATGTTTTTCTATGTTTGTTTTGTTTAATGGATTAATGCTGATTTTCACAAGAGTGGTGACTAATGAGGATTGATGGCTAGTGAAATCATTAATCAGGAGTGATTTAATCGACAAAATGATGATTTGATGATATGTATATATATTATATATATAATGGGATCATATCGGGATAGCTCGTGGATATAAGTGGATTTGCCCTCTGGTAATCAAACGCAGCAATGGGAAATTCCCTATCAATGGAGGTTTTATTGGGAACTTAATCTTTAGATAGGGGATTTTTCATTGCCATGTTTGATTACCGGAGGGTATGAGTTTGATTTTTGTTTCTGCACAAGATTTCACATATATGTTTATTGATCCAACGGTAGATCAACTAATGGACTTTGGCGTTGTATATTGATGATTGTTGGTTTATAAACTATATTAGTTGATGGACAAGCTATATTGTCACATTGTTCTATTCCGTATTAGTGATGGATCTTAGTTTAGGTAGATTGCAAGTAGAGGAAAAAGACAATTGACCGTCAATGAGTCTTACCCAGTAAGATTTTACAACTTGTGTTCCTACCTTTCATTGACAAATGGTGAGTTTACCATCAAAATTAGTTTTACCCTCTGGTAAACTAACATAGCTATGGAAAATCATCATTTTTAATGGGAAAATCCACTATAAATTGCCATTTTCAATAGCTATGTTAGTTTACCAAAGGGTACCAGTTCATTAGCCACTGTGCACAGTAGCAGTACGTATTTAGATCTAATTGTCAGTTATGGACATGGTTATGGGTCAAAACCCTGGTACCTAGGTACCCCAAGTCATAGCTGGTATAGCTGGATGCTTATTCTATGTTACTCACATGTATTCAGAAATGGGTGTGTTTGAAAATGGTGGTAATACCACCAATGAACTAGCCATTTTAATAGGAAAACAAATATGATCATCCATTGGATCTAGGGGTACCATATTTTCAGACAAACCCATATATCATTGGATTGGTTCAAGGGAAAATCTTAACCGGAAACCGTGGATTGTCCCATGAAATTGATTGGGGTTTCCGGTTTCAATTTTCCCATTCACCAATCCATTGAACTGAACCATCAAGAGTGATCAACTAGGGATAAAGAAGACTAGTCAATCCAATGATAGTAATGTGGGTAAAACAATAATAAACCACCCATTTGGGAATGGTATATACCACCTATCTATGTGATTTAGGGGATGGTTTACTATTGTTTTACCAACATTATAGTAATCATAGGTAACTTGACCCCCACCAGGATGATCCCCACCTCCAGCGCCACATCGTCCAGTTGCAGGAAGCCCTCCACTGCAGGCTGTGGCGGGTGGATGGCCAGGCCTTGGTGCAACGAATGGCACGAATGGCCTATGTCACTTAAAAAAAAGGCATTGATGGTGAGGATATGCACATGATCATAGAATTGGTGGTATTCCATGATGTTTGAAAATTGTGGATATTGCATGATATTATCAATTGATATCTATTAAAAAAATAGAATATGGACAGAATAATTATCATAGAATATCATGGATAATATGAATAAATATTTGATAGAATGTGATAGAACATGATCGAATGGTATTCTAGGGGTGAAACAGTCCAGCAACTAGACCACATGCAACCGGAAAACGCTGTGGATTGGCAATTGGGTGGAAAGGATGACAGGAACAGCATTTTTTTGGGGGGAATCATCCCCAAAATGTGTGGTTCTCTGGTGCCGGGGATGAGATTTCTCATGTATATATCATGGAACATTGCATATGGGAATATGTATGACATAACTCTGTAACTCATATAACTATGATAGAACACCATATATAACCATCAAATGTGGCAGTTAAAGATAGATCAAGTAGGGTACTGGTCGTGTTGCTTTGCCATCCGCCATCATCATTCCGTTGGTTTTAGAAATGATTGTTGAAACACATTTTACACGCACCAGCCCAAATATCAAGTGGAGACTCAAAAGAAGTGAAGCTGCTTCAGTCTGCTTTCATCCCAACCAAAGCCTAGCACTCAACCTGCTATTTGCTGATCTTTGTTCAGTGCAGTTCTACAAGTTGTAGCTTGACCGCGAGGGTCCCCGCGTTGGTCTGATGGTGTAGTAACTGCTACATGATAGCTGGCTTGGTTCTCAAACTGAAATGGATATGGTATGCCTCGGAACCATGGCCAAATTTTCTGTGTGGAGTAAATGCCCTTTTTTTCTTGCAGCTCCAAATCACCGATTTGGGTCATCACACCTACCCTTCAGTGCTTCAAACCTGGCAATGTGGAAATTCCACACTTTTCATAGGAAAATCGTCTAGACATGGATCTGGCTGAATAAACATCGTTCACCAACCTGAAGAGTTCGGCAATTTTGGGAAAGTTTCCCCTAACCATCATTCCAGTGAGGTCACAGTGAGGTCCTTCGAAGCCATATGGATGATGTCCTAAAATCAATGGGCGTTGATTAGCTGGGTGATGTCAATATGTTTCAATTTCATGAAAAAGAAACACGAGAAAAATGGATCATTGGTACCCCTCATTTTCGGAAACCCCCAAATGGATCCAAATGGATGACTTTCCACATGAAAAAGACTCTACACCGAGGTCACCACTCACAGGAACTGGCGGCGACCAATCGCCCCAGCGCAGGCTCGTGCCCATGCGGACGGAGACCTCCAAGGGGGAAGAAGGAGCTGACCCAGCCATTTTGTGGTGGATTTTCTGTAGCCATGAAAATTGGGCGTAGAATAGGTTTTGCTTTGTTTTTTTGGTCAGGTTTTGGATTTTTTTGGGGGTTTCTGCTCTGGTACCGTTTGCCTTGTATTTGCAGCAGTTTGGAACTTGAACCTGTCATTTTGGACAGTATGTGCTGCATTTTGGCATGCTCACCGTCCATTTTGCATGGTATTTGCTACATTTTGGCATGTTTGCCTTCCATTTTGCATGGTATTTGCTACATTTTGGCACTTGAGCCTCTAATTTTGCATGATATTTGCTACATGCTGGTACTTCAAACGTTCATGTGGGTTTCTTTAGGGTTTCTTCAGGGTTTTATTTGAATAGGGGTTCTGTCGGGTTTCATTTAGGATTCCTGGTAGGTTGAAATTTGGTGTATGTTTAGGGTTTCATTTATATAGGTTTCATTTAGGGCTTCTTTAGGGTTTTATTTGGGGTGCCATTTAGGGTATCCTTGGGGTTTCATTAAGGGTATCTTTAGGGTTTCGTTTCGGGTCTCTTTAGGGTTTCATTTAGGGTGTCTCTAGGGTTCATTAGAGTTTCATTCACGGCTTCCTTTGGGTTTCTTTTGGATTCCCTTTAGGGTTTCATGTCGGGTCTCATATAGTTCTCCTTGAAGATTTCATTTTGGGTGCATTTTGGGTGTCCTTAAGGGTGTCGTTTAGGCTTTCATTTCGGGAGTCGTTTAGGGTTTCACATAGAGTTTCATTTACGGTATCTTTAGGGTGTCCCTTAGGGTGTCATTTAGGATTTTATATAGAGTTTCATTCAGGGTATCTTTAGGGTTTCATTCAGGGTGTCATTTGGGGTTTTATTTGGGGTTTCATTTAGGGCTTCATCTAGGGTTTCATTTGGGGTTTCATTTAGGGGTTCATCTAGGGTTTCATTTAGGGTTCATCTAGGGCTTCATTCAGGGTGTCGGTTAGGCTTTCATTTAGGGTGTCATTTAGGGTTTCCCATAGGGTTTCATTTAGGGTGTCATTTGGGGTTTCATTTGGGGTTTCATTTAAGGCTTCATCTGGGGTTTCATTTAGGGGTTCATCTAGGGTTTCATTTAGGGTTCATCTAGGGCTTCATTCAGGGTGTCGCTTAGGCTTTCATTTAGGGTGTCATTTAGGATTTCATATAGGGTTTCATTCAGGGTATCTTTAGGGTTTCATTCAGGGTGTCATTTAGGGTTTCATTCAAGGTTTCTTTAGGGTTTTACTAGGGTTTCTCGAGTGGTTCATTTAAAGTTTCATTTAGGGTGTCATTTAGGGTTTCTTTTATTTAGGATACAAACAAGAGAGAATGAAGCAAAAGAAAAAGAAAAGCAAAGAGACAGTAAAGAAAGGGAGCAGAGGAGCAGGAAGAAGTAGAGCAGCAAAAACGCATGACTGTAGAAAAAGAAAAAGTAGAAGTAGAAAGGCACTGTAGAAAAGCAGCGAAGCAGGAAAAGCGAAAAGCGGAAAAGCAACTAAGAAGCAGAAAGGCAGAGAAGCAGTAAAAGCAGAAAGCGGAAAAGCAAAGAAGAAGAAAAGCAAGGAAAGCAAAAAGCGGAGAAGCAGAAAAGCAGAGAGGCAGGAAAAGAAAAACGCGGAAAAAGCAGAGAAGCAAAGAACCAGGGATCCCCAAAAAAAATCCAAAACCTGTCCCCCCAAAAAAGCAAACAAAATAAATAGCCCTCCATGAAGAATAGGGAGTGAAGAACTGATGAATTGAATGGAGTTGGGGCCAGAATTTCTGTGGAGGTGTTCTCAAGAGGTGGCTGTTCCACTAAGATGGTTGAATTTACCAACAGAAACTGGAGATTTAACCTAACTGGTGATTTCAAGGGCCAAATTTAATATTGAACCAACCCAAATTGGCTAGACTGGATTTCCAGAAATGGTTTCCGCTTGTTTCCGCAGGGAATTTTACAGGGTCAACCCCCCATTTGGGTGAATAAACACTAGGGTAAGTAATATCTCTCCCAACTCAATCCATTGATGGATTCAACCACGGTTGCGGATGTGGAGCTACCAAACAAAAGTGGATTGATCCAAGCATTAGGAATTTTGGATTATGATCTATATAAACCCACAAGACTGGCTATTTCAGCAATTGAATATGTATACATATATAATAATATATATATATATATGCTATGTTTAACCACACAATTTGCAATGAAATCTTCAATGTGAACATGAGAAAATAAGAGACAGCAACTATCATGGTGAACATGGCAGCGCAAAAAGACAAAGACTGAACTTGGATGCCTCAGAATCACGTTTGGGTATGTCAAGTGTGTGAAAAATCAACTTTGAACATCTTCCTGAAGGGTGTGTCTAACACTTGTGGCACAAAACTTCGAGCCACATAACTAGTCAATGTCCTGGCACGGCCTGGTAGTCTGCACCCATTAAGAAGTTGGGACCAACCTCAGTTGCGGCTCAAAGTGCGCCGGAAAAATTGGCGAGTAAGGTTCACCATCTTAAACCAAGTGAAACACTGAAGCACTGGTTAGCAATTTTTATGCCGGTCGTCTCTAGTTCTTTTCCTGGTTTGTCTCTTCTCGGAGAACCCACCATTGATTCACCATGAAAACATAGCAGAACTGGTCATTGACACCCGAAGTGATCTTTTTTTTAATGTCTATTTTGGCACTGTCAAAGCCCCTTCCTTCCCAGGTCATACCAACTTCAGGTCAAAGTTGAGCATCCGACATTTTACCCATGTACGGGTTTCCTAAAATAGAGGTACCCCAAAATGGATGGTTTATAATGGAAAATCTTATGAAAATGGATGATTCGGGATACTTCCCATTTTAGGAAACCAAAAGCATGGATGACGCAGATGTTGGCTCTGCAGATTTAGAAACAACATTGCACGGTAGATTGACACATAATTGTTGATAATGGGGATATAATTGGAATATCACTGACTTATTTGCACAAGATATAGTAATATAGTATAATACAGTCATCTATCATGGGGTTGTGAACCTCTTAGTTCTCAGTATCTCCCAGCTGCTCTTCCGCTCCGTTCTCATGGATGGCTCCCTGCACCGGAGAGCGTTTGGACTCCCGAACCAAGGGAATTTCCCGTCGAACTTCCGCGTTCTCGAGCGCAACATAGCGTTCGAATGGTGGAAGCCTGATGCACATCCGAGCCGGTGAAGATTGGTGAAGGGTAAGGGATGATTAGTGGCGAATCTTAGACGAGATCTTCTATTGTTTTGAGCTGGCTAGAACATATCCTCATTAAACTGCAGATGAACAGATTGATGTATCGATGTGTCACTCTAGAATATACAATTAGTATAGATTGCTTATTATCTAAGTGTGCATATATAACTGTATTGATTCTCCGGCAATAATTCTTATATATCAAAGTACCCAGCCAAGCTGGACCCAGCATTGGATCATCAAATTCTGCATGGGTCTAGTCCGATGATGAAAGCGACACCATTTCAAGGGGAACTCACTGCTATTTTCACACCAGGAATGCAACATCCACCATCCATCCATTGCGGCACTTGGCCCACGGACTCTTGCCAAGCATCATCCTGGCGGTTCTGGTTCGAAGTCTGACTGGTGGTTTTTGAATGGATTGTTGAATCCTGGTATTCAGCGAAGACAATCGTGAACAATAAAAATGGATTATATGTATATATATATATATGATTATATGCAAGATCACAAAATCCTGCTGTTCTTATCAACACAGCTTCTTGTTGTGGATCTTCATCCCCCGATTCACATGGTCAATCAAGTTGACCAATCCGCAAACACTGCCACGGTCACCGTGTTTTTAGTTTAATAGATCCATTGAATTATATTGACGCGATATTTTCCGATAGTATACATATAAATATTTACGTTGTTTGACATATTGGAGGATAACGTTGTAAACCCGGTTGGCAGCTGCGAATCCATGTCATGTGAAGAATTTCTATCCCACTACATCCCTGCCTTTCCAGGAGGCTTTACACGCCTGAAGCGCACCTGGCGATCCGACATCTGGGGACAGGTCTCCCACAATGGGCCGAGTGGAGACCTCGACCCCTGGCTTGCAATAGTACAATTGTCTGAGTTGGAGGATTTGGGAGTATACCCTCCAGTAAACTAAGATAGCTATTGAAAATGGCCAATTATAGTGGATTTTCCCATGAAAAATGGTTCTTTTCCATAGTTATGCTAGGCAATACCAGGTGGAACCCCTGGAAACACCTTCAAATTGAAACGGGAGATCGTGGAGGGATGACCATCCACAACTACAAGCTGTTGATGTAAACTTGGAGTCCAGTTGGCTGATGCTTTCCAGCGGCTCAGAAACATCTAAGTCAAGTTGCCAGAGCGTTCAGGATAGGGACAAGTGGGGGTCAATAAAGCACATTGATATTAACGGTCATGTTGGTGCTCAACCATTCATACTTTGGGGCCAATCACTTTAATCCACACCAATCTAAAATCTGGCAGCAAACCCTCCACAGAAAAAGAGACAACTTCAGAACATGGTTTGACCGTTGGAAATGGTGGTACCCAAATTCATGGAAACTTTACATAGCCAAGCTTGGATACCCAGTAGAAAATACTTTTTATTTACTGGTTAGATCCGGTTAGTATCTTATAATATATATATATACATTGTGCACACATATTGAAGTACTAGAACTACCCATTCAATTTGTTTACCCAGGCAGGTATTCCATTATTTTTCCATTATTTCCGCTATTTTTGATGGTGACACCACGTATCAAATCCCACAATTCTATTCGGGAGAACAGGCCTATACGCATATATTCCCATTAGTTCTTCGTCAATGAAGGCAAAACCAGCAAAACCTACTATAATACACCCCAAACCAATCATATATCAATCTACAAACTATATGATCCTTTCTTAAAAAAGAGGTGTACCCCCATATCATCCAAACTTCGACCATTTTCGTATTGAAACATCTTGAAACCCATGGTGACTTGGGAAACCCTCCTCCCGCCTGGTGCAGCCGAACAGGCATCAAGCCCGCGTTGCTGGGCACATGCACCTGGTGGCGATTAGGGACCAAAAACGTGGATGAGGTGAATAAAATAGGATCTTTATGGATTTTTAACTAATGATGTTTTTTAGGGTTTCATCCATAACAACCCATTGATGATTCTGAATGGTCAATGCTTGAAAGTTCATGAATCGGTCACTGAAAAAGGTTTGAGGAGAAAGATAGGAAAACAATCTTACTGGTGCTAAGCGGAGGGGGAATTGTCCAATCCATAACTATCAATCATCCATCCCACTCCCCAATTCCCTACGTTTAGCATCAGCAAGCAATATGGAATTGAAAAGAAATCATACATTGGCGTAAAAATGAAGAATCACACAAATTTAGATGATACACGGGTCTAAAAATAATCGAGAATGGATTGAATAGTATAGCCCCCGATAATTTCAATCAACCGTTTTTTTCTGAACACTGCCCGAACGAGTATAAATGAGTATAAAATTGGAGGATATGTGTTTTTTGTTAACATGGGACGTTAAAATGTATCATGTTTTTTTGCCACCATATGTTCAACTGGTATATAAAAGTTGTTTTATTGGATTGTATCGACCAACACAAAAAAATGGAGTTAATCTGAATCAACAGAACATGTGACTTTAAGCAACCGAATTGGGAAAATCACACAAAAGACATGGGGATAGGTCAAGTCGTTGGGGGAATTATAAAACTTGGTGATTTGAAGGATCTGAAACCGGAAAATCGTCCATGGAGGGTTGTTCCAATGCCAGAGGCCTGAAATGCAAGTAGATTACCAAAAAACAACCAATAGAACTGGTGGTTTAAAGCTGTCTAACATGTTTTTACCCCAGAATTTGCATGATCTTGTACCAAAGACGAGTTTGTGGGCAAGTTCCCCTACCCGAATCTAGAACCATTGGCCATATATCAGCAATCTGAAGATTTTTTGGGCGCCTCCAGGCCATCATTATCATTAGCCTCTGGTAATGACTGTTGCAGGTTCCGAACTGGACATTCACCATTCTTAACAGGTGAAGCATCTAGAAATGGGCCTTTTAGACCATAGCTATGTTAGATTAGCATAGGGTAATGAATTGCATTCAAATCAAGTTTTGGTGCGTCTCCCTCCCCCTTTCCGGAGAAATCCACATCATCCATGAAAAAATCCGCCAATGGTCCCTGTCTGGACTAAACCACAGTGATACCAACTCATTCCATGCAAAACAAACAATCAGATGGATCAAAGTCTAATATAAACAAAATGCAAATGAATCACAACCTAATATAAACATATATCAACAAAATGCATATGGATCAAAACCTAGTATCAACAAAATGCAGATGGATCAAAACCTGGTATCCACAAAATGCAAATGGATCAAAACCTAGTATCAACAAAATGCAGATAAATCAAAACCCATCATATATGTATATGACCACAAATTTGGGAGGAATATCTTCGGAATGGACATCCCAATTATGAATGAATATGAAATCGTCAGCTCTCAGGAGGCCTTCCAATCCAAGCGCAGCATAGCTGTGGGAGGTGGGTCCTCCTGGTATCCAGCAAGCTGTGAAAAAAATGGGACATCGACTGGAAAAAAAAACATGCAGAACTACTTCACCGCAAAATGGGGAAATTATTGTTTACTAAAAAAAGTGGCGAGATTGTATGGAGTAGTAAAAACAGGGAGTGGAACAGTCCAAAAGGTTGTATTTCAGCACCAAAGACGAGGATTCAACATTCAACTAACACAAACGGGAATTTAATAATTAGCACAATATCAACTAATCAAACATCTGGACTTTAACAGCCAAACATGCGAGTTACACAACTCGAAAAGAAAGGAAGTTAACCCTAATAACTTAATACCAGAATGGGTGTTTAAAGAAGTCAAACCTACGACTGCCATTTTTTGGTCAAGCTCATTCACAATGAACCAATTTCTGGGCGGGGCATGTTTCACCAGTGGCAAGTGGAAATGCAATTCAGTCATTGACGTACGCATGTCATGCATGTCACTTGTAGAGTATATGGATAGGACTTGACCAGGACAAAACGGGGACGTAAGCAGCCTAAATTGGTGGTTCTGTACACTGGTGACCTACTATGGGTCGCCAAAACCATGGCAGAATGGAATGGTAGTTTGGGGGTATCCCCCATAATTGGACAACGCATACATCCACTAATCACTGATTCTATGATTAAACATCCGTTTTGATTGGTTAATCCCGCATGTTTGTTGGTTAAATTCAGGTTTACCATTCATATTGTTGGTTAGATAATTTATATACATACATACATATATATATATATCACATTACATATATCTATCCCATTAATTCCTGTTTTATCTCCATTTTGGTTTCTTAAACCAGCCATTGTTGTACCATGTGTTTCCCTGTGTTTGGGGTAGGCTTTACTTCAGGTCCCCACCTCGTGCAGATCTGCCGATGCTTGGAAGACCTCAGGGCGATCTGTGGTGCTCAACCAACTTCACATGAAGGGACTGACCTGCTGTCAGTATTGGTGTAGGATGTAGGATCCATGGCTTTTTTTCGGTTCGGAAGTGTATGGAAGGATGATTTTGGGATGGAAGGAAACTATTGGAAAGTAATTTCTTTCCATACAGACTGAGGTTTCCTAGGTCATGGGGTACCCACGAATCATCCAAGTCATTAGACCATGACTTAAACAATATTGAAACCCATGGTGACTTGGGGATCCCCCTATTTTTTAAGAAACCTCCACATGGCGAACCAGTTAACATAAACATTTGATAGCCTGCAAACGAAGTCATTTTGTTTCACCATTACAATATAGTCTTCCTGTATCCTTCATTTACATCTGAAACAATGCAAAAGAATACCGCGAAAAAAAAACACCATAATCCATTGAACTATAAATCAGTCTCCAAATATCCCAAAAAACTACCCAGCTTACATTGTTTCCTGATGCCCAAAAACATCGACTCCGAAGACCCAAAATTCTGGTCTTGTCTTTGGATGGTGGGGCCTCTGTTAGTCTGTGAGGGGATGTCTACGAGAAAAAAATGTGCTGTTTCCTGAAAAGATTCATATACTATAAAACCAAAAGATACCAAACACATGCAAAAATGTAGTAATCATTTACTTCGATATAGCATGATGTGACTAAATCTTAAGGTGTCAGAAAACATAGCCGGTCAGCGGTTGAGCCATCTGTTCCATGATTATTCAATTAGGCTCAATTCATCATTCAAACGGGGGTGGAGCAGAACAGAGCTGTATGGCTGTGTCTGAAAATGGCGTATATCCCCCAAAACAGCATCTTAATATGGAATATGTTGATAACCACTGGATTTCGGGCTTCCATATTTTCAGAGAAACCCATAGTTGCATCAATCAACCAACTGTTGGTAGCTGCACAGCTATGCCACAAACCAACCAAGAAGTCAACACAATTTTTGCAAAGTCCCATGACTGTCACTAGCATGACTCCACTACACACACGGGTTTGGCTGAAAAGCGGGGGTGTATTTAGTATTTATATGTGTTTATCAATAGTATCTATCAGTTTATCATGGTATATCATCATTGTCCGCATGAAAATGGCTGTTTTGGGGCTATCCCAAAAAAAAATTGGACCAACCCCTGCCAAACCAGAGCGGTTCCATCATGGCATGGTACCGTAGTACCCTCCGGGCATCCGAACCAAAGTGGCCTTGGGCCAGGCATCAAACTGCGGCGAACAGGAACGAATGGCCGTTGATGGCACTGAAGCCAGACCTGAGATCCAATGCCAAGGGGATGCCGAGCAAGGATCAGAGTTTCTCAAACAGTGGGAGATGTAGCCTTCCCAAACATGAACATAAAACTTTGAAAATAGCCAATAGCCAATGTTTAGTGGAAACATGTGGAAACTCATCTTTCCAACCCCCAATTTTTACGGTATGGTGTGATGCATTTTTTGGCAGGCATTTGCTGCTGCCATATCTCGCAGGGCTGCATTTTCCCATCGACTTTGGAACCTGAAGGACCTAAAACATGTCATTGTTGGGCGAGGTCATCTTGGTTTTAAGTGTTGAACACTTGGACATATCTACAATTGTTTGGGAAACTTTATATGGTCATCATCCACGTGACGAAACACACATGTATGGTATTTCCTTTCTATAGACACCTAAAGTTGTCCTGAACTGAGGCCAGTGGCTTGTGTAATGTCGCACTCGAGCATCATCCTGCCAAGGTTGGTGCTTGAACCATCCAGATGCAGGACTGGGGTCAATGGCCAAAACCATTGGTAGTAAATCACCATAAATTGGGATCTAACCCCTATAACCATGTAATATACTGCATATTGCTAGATATCATTGTCCACTTGTAAGTGGAACTGCACCCCCTAAATAGGGATGGAATCAAAAAGGGAAGCAGGCACCAGTCTTGATCTGCAACCGCCCCAGCACTATTTGTTGTTTTTGAGCAGAAATCGGTAAAAACACAAAACTACTCCTTAACACGAAGGATGCGGTTTGATTCTTGGTTGGATAATTGTCCAAGTCTAAGCGGAGAAGAACAAAAACAACACCAAATTCACTAGCCAGATCCTGCGGTGCTGGGCCTTCCACCACAACCCCTTTATATACACCTTTTGATGAGTTCACGCCTGACAATGAGGCAATCTGTGGCTTGGGGTTGAAATGCATCCCAAAGTGCCATTCGGGAAGGGGAAAGTGATGAAACCATGGGATGGGGCGGCCGTATTTTCACATATCCTCCGGTAATCAAACCTGGCAATGAAAAATCCACCATTAAAATGTATATTGGATGATTTTCGCAATAACACCTCCATACAATTTCCCAGCTAGTCATGTTTGATTGCGGAAGGCTACCCAGGTCTGTGAAAACATGAAGGGAAAACATGGCCTGTCCTCCACTCGGTGCGTGTCACCGAATTGCAGCTGTGGACGCCAAAGGCGAAAAATAACGCCATCTGAGAACGGCTCTTCCAGGAATGGGATGGGATTTCAAGTGGTTTTCATGGGGATTTCATGGGAATATACTGGGAATATAGAAGGTCAACCCTGGATTGTCACTGTTTGATACTCCGCTAGCCATCAACCAGAGGGTTATTTGACCTTTGCCCATGCTTTTCTCGCAGCAAAACGATAAAAGGGTTGACTACAGATCACTTCTTCGGATCTGGATGGTGAAACTAATGAGTCATCACAGAGATCTTGAGTCCTCCCAATTTACCATGTTTCATTGACGTACAATGTCACACCATAATTACTCACCAAGCAGTTGGTCGTTGTCACATCACCAAACAACTCTTAGTGTTTGAGAGGCCACACTTCCTATTGATTTGCATCATCCACTTTCTGTTGTGATCGGGCTGTGGCTCAAAATTCATTGCCCCCAGTTGCTTTCCCTTGGGTAAATGCCCATCCCATGAAAGCAAAAACACCCTAACTTTGGTAAGTAAAGATACTGTGAGCCATCACACAAATAGATATAAATAGGATGTATGCTGTATGCGGGATATTTTTTGGATATGTTTGGGTCAAAAGTTTGTGGGATCAATCTTGATCCCCAAAATAGGAGATACCTCAATTCATAGCCACCTTGGTCAGAAACACATATATACACATATAATATGTGTTTGCAATGTTCACACAATAATCTGAAATACAAGTGGATTTGGAGGTATAGCTTGCCTTTTTTTGCTCAACCGGATGTTTTTGATTCACTGCACCTAAATCGTCTTAAATCAGGTCCTGTTTGAACGATGCCTTATTTGTATTGGCGTTTCACCACTCGAACATGTTTGTTTGTTTTGAATCCAGCAGCGTCCAAAGCAAGCGGAAAAGAATGCTCTTTTGAAGTTCAGGTTTACATCATTGTGAAATCCATGTTTTCACAACAATGTCCAATTATATAAATGAAGGTTTCCGTAAATGGTGGTACCCCAAAATGGATCGTTTATAATAGACATTCCACAAAAATCCTATATTATATATATAAATGATTTGGGGGCATCCCTATTTTAGGAAACCCTCATGGTGATATCCCCATGATGGCGGCTAATCCACTCAACCCCGCTGGATTTTCCACGGATGGCCTTCAGCATAGCGACGCAGTCGTGGGTCCATCACCAGGATCTTCGTGGGGTCGTCATCTGTAGCAGATCTAGGGGGGTTAGAGGTAAGGAGTTGTAAGGGAAATCCCCCTGGTAGGTGGTTCATGTTTATCCTATTTTGATGTCACCTCACTAAACATTGAAAAAAACATTGGATTTGATTGAACCGTTTAAACACTGTTTCAATGTTATTTTACATATATTTCAGCTGATTACATGTTTAAACTGCGATCATAATGTGATTTTAGAACTTTGTTGTTGAACACGATGTTTAAATGACCATGTCACATGTCGAAAGGTTTCGAAGCTGCAAGGTGGTCCCCCTACTTCTGTTTCGGTTTTGGTTTCGCCCATCTACAGACTATAAGTCTGTAGCTAATGCGATGCATCTACAGTTGTATGGTTGAGCTACTTCTAAACCAACTTTGCTATGGTTTAAAGAAGCATCCTTGGGGATTGTTGGGATAATAAGGTGATAAGACAGAAAGGAGCTAAATAAGTGGTGTTTTTTTTTGCCGTCTATTTCTACCATAGTATCGTTTTTTGGTAGTGTTGCATGCAAGAATAACACCTTGTTAGGGGTTGGGGAACTTGAGGATAGCCTGTTACCTCCTGTGGCCTCCTTCTCTTGAATTTGAACTATGTACAGAAAAAAAGTACGAGTCCTGGTTTTGCAAAGCAACCAATGTGATCCTAAAATCTCCCCATCAATGAATCAATCAAATGAATTGAAAACAAATCAAGTCAGATCAAATAAACTCAAATCAACTCAAATCAATCAGCTAACTAATCAACTTGGTGAATTGACATTTCATGATGAACTTCATTGAAATCCATCGGATTTTGGCAAGTGAAACGTCCCATTTTTCCAACCCCACGCCTAGAGGTCTGGACTGCACCAGCTGCCAATCTGTAGTGCCACACTCCAACCTGTGTGACCCACGAAAAAGATGCAGAAAAGGTTGGTTTCATCACTTTGTCTGTAGTATTTGCTTTTTCTATTTCCGAAAATCACTTTGATGGTGACCTGTAAATAATACAAATTTATCATTACAGTAGTATTTGGTTTCTCTATGTTTCTCTATTTTTTTAGCAGTAATATAGTCAGTCTCAGGGTCGATTATTTTGGGGATATGGGATAGTACAATAGATAAATATATCATATATACATATAGTATGTCTTTGTGGTGCTGTAGATGGCATGGCAACCCATATCAAAGATTGAAACCACATTGGAAATACAGCAGGGTGCGCATACCCCTGTGAAGGAGGTTTGCCTGAGTGAATCATCTCAAAGGGACGATCATAAACCTCACATTGCCCACATGTAAAAGGCGAGCAGCAATACTCTGTTTCCACACAAAATTGGAGGGATTCATTGGATTGGTTTAAGGGAAAATTTACAGGAAACCATGGATTTTCTCATCAAATATAGGGGTTTCCTGCAAATTTTCCCTTAAACCAATCCAGTGAGGGATAGAATCAACGCACACACACACACAACAACGCCAAAAGACTAGGAATGTCACGCTTTATCTAGCAACATGTCGATCATGCACATTGCAATTGCTGAGCATCGTTTTCCTTTTGCTGGCTGACTATTGAAGGTTCCAACATCGACTATCATATGGTTTTGGACATGTTTGGAAACTTTTAGTTCTTCCTTGGCTCCCAATTTCATGGGGAATATGGATAGCCATAGTTCCGAACCGCTCCCTTCCAGCCACTGGGGCCGTCGGCCACTCCCCACCAATTAAAGCGTGAACAAACACAGGGCAGCACCGCTACTTGCAGCTATAGTCATAGTTGGCAAATTCAAGGATGATGGTGAAAATCATAAGAACAGAATCAATCGCTAGTTATCATGTGATGATCCTGGATGTGAACACACAACCCAAAGTTGCAGATTCACCAGGCATCACCATGGTTCCGTGTTGAACCCGTAGGAGCTCTGAAGTACCCAGGTCTCCCATACCCCGAACCGCCCTTCCGTTGGTGCCGGACGCACCACGGAACTGCAGTTGGAAAGGTGCTGGGCGAGCTGCTTCTGGGTCTGCGGAGTGGTTGGCTGTGGGTGCGGGACCCAGGTATCACACTACATAGGGGCTACATCTGTAAAGTAATCTATATCTATATATTACATACTGTATTACAAGAATGTGTGTGAGTGTGTATATATAATATCATATACAGTATATAATATTATTGATGATTATGATGATTATGATGTTGATGTTGATGTTGATGATGATGATGATGATGATGATGATGATGATGATGATGATACCCCCTTACAACAACACAAATTTAGCTTAGAATTAGTTAACCCCGGGATAAGGGCTTCTGGGGTCCATATATAGTTTGATAATATAACATATACATGCATTATCATGCCTTGTGACCGATTACTGTGTGGCAATCATTACTGGCGTCATACATATTGATACCCAACTCTTTGTCTCAATTGTTTTCCTGACATATACACTTCTGGAATCTTCTGGATAAATTAATTGCTTAACATTCACTAACCTAAATAAGGTCATTTGGGGGATAGCTAGCCATGTTACCCCTACTAAACCCCACAAACCATCAGTCTAGTGTGTCGCAGTGAGGTCCCTACTATTCATCCAGATACTTGCTCTATTTGTATTTCACTTCCAGCTTGCTTGTGCACGTGAAGGTGCCAGAATTCTATGTCAAAAAGCAAACTCCGAAAATGAATCAATGCACAGAAATGCTGCATGCATGAGACCTGCATATGTTGCATAATTTGGACAATTTTTAATGCCATCTGATCAATTCATCTGCTCCTTCACATGTGCACCCTTGAATACCCTTGAAATACCACATGATCCCCAAACAGTTTCCAAAAAGGTTGGATTATGTTGGATGTCCTCTATTCAAATCATTATGTTCATCCCTTTCCAAGTGTTCCACTTTTTCAATGTTTCCATATCTTTCTATTAAGATCTCATGCCAACTACTGCCCCGCGGGCACCGTTCGAGACCTTCGCCACGGCCAGGCAGCTCTGGAAAGCGAAGCAGCACCGTGCCCTCGTCCAACATCTCCAGGGGCGGCGGATCAGGCGCCACCTCGCAGAGCTGCAGTGCGATAGGGAAATTCACCGGTGGAAGCGGGGACAACTAACAGTTAAGTTTAGAATAGTTTAGACATGTTTAGATTAGATATGCCAAAAAATGATCAATGCTGGGATTTAAGGCATCAAACATTGGTACTTTAAGCTTTTGAACAGAAATCTGAACTGTTCACTCTGAGGTGGAGGCTGCTTCTTCTGGTGCGGGAGGTGGTGGTACCTGAAGCAATGGCCATGGATGTTGACGACATCAGGATGCACAAGAGTCTTCCCAAATAGAGACAAAATTGTTTCTCATATTGCTGCAACACATGTATCATATTGATGGTGTTGCTACTTTGTGCTGTTGCTGCTGTTGTTGCTGCTGCTGTTGTTGTTGTTGTTGTTGCTGCTGTTGCTGTTGCTTTTGCTGTTGCTGCTGTCGTTGTTGTTGCTGTTGCTGCTGTCGCTGTTGCTTTTGCTGTTGCTGCTGTCGTTGTTGTTGCTGTTGCTGTTGCTGCTGTTGTTATTGTTGCTGTTATTGTTGTTGTCGTTGTCGTCGTTGTCGTCGTTGTCGTTGTTGTTGTTGTTGTTGTTGTTGTTGTTGTTGTTGCTGGTGTTGTTGTTGTTGTTGTTGTTGTTGTTGTTGTTGTTGTTGTTGTCATTGATGTTGTTGATATTGCTGTTGCTGTTGCTGTTGCTGTTGTTGCTGCTGTTGTTGTTGCTGTTGCTGTTGCTTTTGGTGGTTGGTGGTTGGTGGTTGTTGGTTGTTGGTTGTTGGCTGTTGGTTGTTGGCTGTTGGTTGTTGTTGGTTGTTGTTGGTCGTTGTTGGTTGTTGTTGGTTGTTGTTGGTTGTTGTTGGTTGTTGTTGGTTGTTGGTTACTTTTTTTGTTGTGGGTTGTGGTGGTGTTGGTGGTGGTGGTGGCGGTGGTGGTGGTGGCGGTGCTGGTGCTGGTGCTGGTGCTGGTGCTGGCGCTGGTGCTGGTGCCGTCGCCGTCGTCTTCTGTTTTGTCAGGGAACCCAATAGATACAACAATTCGACAAATAGTCCTACATTGTCCTACATTGTCCTACATCTAATTTCATGAAAGTGCTTCTGTAACCAACTTGCATATAACAACCAGGATGTGGACACATGCTACAATCAAGCAATACTGATTCTGTAGCAAATAGTAGTGTATCATGTTATGGAATAAATATCTTGGTATCAAGCATGCTAAGCTTGCCTGGTAGTCAAAAGATCAGGATTTTGAAAACCAAAGTTTGAGACTATTCTAGAGGCAACACATATTCCCTTGAACCAATTCTGGGACAGGATCATGTCTGAGCCTGGCTTTAAAGAAAGCATCAGTGTCACATATGAAATCGGAACCTGTCCCATTCTGTATCCAGAAAAAAATCGAAAAAACACATCCAATTTTACCAGATACCCTCTGGTATTGCCTAACATACCTATGGAAAATCACATTTTTTTCACTATTTCTATGGCCATGTTCAATAGCTATGTTAGATTTATAGTGGGTTTTCCCATAAAAAATGGTGATTTCTCATAGTTATGTAACAGCTTACTAGAGGGTATAGATATGTCTGCAAATTCCCTTGTGCCAGGCTGTGGACAGGTCACTGCTTCCGCCGTCCGATGCCAGGCACTAACCAGCGGCAACGACCATTCACCTGCAGGGTGAATGAATAGCTGCTGTATGTTATAATATTTTCTAGTGGATTTATATATGATTATATAACATCTATGTGGATGTATGATGATTTATGGATTTATACTTGAATGAATTGAAGGAAGTCTGGAAAAATCTTGAAAATAGAGAACATATTCCGATTTGATGGCATTTTAGTAGCGGCAATGATCTTTTGGGATACCTAATTTTCAGACAAACCCATATGGACCGACATCTGCCCATTCTGACGGTCCCATGACCAATTCGCACGTATCATCCAACAAGATAGTTGGTGGTGTCAACCCCGCTAAATCTATTAATTAGCCACTTGTTCACTCCCTGCTGCGCGTGCAAGAACATATTAGCCACTTGGCATAATCAGCCAATTTCGTAGGAGAGAAACAAGCACGTTCCGCACGAGCAAAGACTTCAGTGTTGTGTACAGCAGGTAAATGCGTAGAATATGATATCACACCATGCTATACCTTACCGTACCTTGCTGGATATGACAAGGTTTGGCTATTCATGGCTATTCTTCGTACACAGGATTTTCAAATTCACCAGCGGGGGCCAACGAGCAATATTTCAGTGTCTCTTCCTGTAAATTTGTCCTTGAACGAGCTCCAAAGACAACAACTTGGCGCATATCTGGAACTGTTGTCTGTCACAAAGCTCGAACTTGGAACTTGGGATCATTTCTGGATGATTTTCCCTGTCCTAACGGTGATTAACGTTGATTCACCACCTTGGATTGGGGCGTGTCTCCACCTTCATGACCTGAAGCTGGATGGAAATCGAGCCGGGCAAAAAGTCTGAACCTCGGGCCGGCGAAGTGGCAGCTTCTGGTCCTGGGTCGTTGCAATTAAAGCCCTTTACCACTTATACATGGTCATAACTGGTTATAAATGCTAATAAAGTCTTACAAATGGGGTTGTCATTCCATAGATGGGCCTGTAATTGACTTATAACTTGCAAAGGGCCATAACTGTGCTACTTGGATGCGCATACAATATTAATACTTTTTGTATACAGAATTCCTTCCCCTTGATATCAAACACTCCCCCGATACTATGGTCTAGTGGAGGATTTACACATATTTGGGACCAAACGACGATGGAGATGTTTAAAATCACTGGCCGGGGATGGGATTATTATTTATATGGAAAATATAAACTATACATAATCATCCGGAATATGTGATTTTTCAAACATCTTTCCATTGTAGTGAGGATGTTCTGAACTTTCCATATTCTATCTGCCCAAGGATGACTACATTACATATACCCATCATGGCACGGTAGATTCACACAATTGATCCCCAACTGCTGGCACCCTTATGAAATTGAACATTAGACCGCCCCGAAAATTGAGTTTGAAAGATGATGATCAAATGAAAAAGGAAAGTGTGATGCCATTTTGGGCCTGGTTGAATTTACCTCCCTGCTTTGATTCAACCAAATGGACTGATTTAGCCACCTTTGTGACATCCTGTGGTACGGGTTGGTCATCATTTCCCGCCCTTAATTTTCTGCAAAAACATACCTGACATTTCAGAGGTGCACCAAAGACTAAACCTACCATTCGAGGATAATGATTTACAACCCATTTCTGGTCATATGGATTTCTGGTCATATTGGAAGCTTTATTATTGGGTATACTGGTATACCGCATAAATAACCAGACTATTGATTATAATCAATCTATCTCAGCTATCTAAACAACTCATCCTAAGTATAGTCGAACAACAATAACCTATGAAATGTATAGCCCAGTATTTTGTGCTGTAGTTATCATTATATTTGAACCATTTTGAACCCCCCATGCAGTTTCTCTCCAGGAAGACCCCCCGGAACTGCAGCCCCCTGCTGATATGTCACTGAGGGCGGGAGCTCCTGGGATTTCAGAATGACCATCCGAGCTTTAGACCTTTACCCCAGGGCAACTGCTAGTTGAACAAACTTGCTGTCCCCCCAAAACCAGGGCTTTTCCATCTTAAACAATCCATGAAAGCCATCTATAGACACCATTAGAAACCAGATCAGCAGCCATTGTAATATGAATACCTTCTGGTTATTTAACATAGCCATGGAAAACCACCATTCTTAATAGGGAAATCACCATAAATCATCTATAATTGGGCCATTTTCCATGGCTATGTTGAATAACCAGAGGGTATGTTCCGTATGTTTCCGTATCAAAATCCACAGCTCTCCTCCACGTGGAAATGAAACTCATCGGGCGCGTCGGGCGATGCCACCGGGGCACCTGGCGCAGGTGAATGTCCAGGGGATTTCACCCTTCAAGTCACTGGATTTCAACATCATTTAAAGCATCAAACATGGGGATTTCACCGATTTCACCCAAACAATGGAGATTATATATATATATATACACATATATATATATATTATGAGATGACAACCAACTG
Source organism: Symbiodinium sp. clade C Y103 (assembly GCA_003297045.1). Classification (NCBI taxonomy): domain Eukaryota; class Dinophyceae; order Suessiales; family Symbiodiniaceae; genus Cladocopium; species Cladocopium sp. clade C. Next base: position 8,692 of record BGPT01001626.1, on the reverse strand, counting down.
ATATTCGGTGTTTGTGGGATGATCACCATCCAAAAAGTGGTATTTAACCATGGTGAACCAGCCAAAATATACGTGATTTCAAAATACTAACTACAATAAGTATCTTATGAAACAACACTGACACTGATACTGATACCTGATACATGGGATAAACCACGAATCAGGGACTCAAAGGTTATTAACCATGACCTGGTCATGGATATGTTCACTTTGGGGTCCCATGTAGAGGGGGTGGTTTCTAGATGTTTGCTAAGCATGGAAGATTGCTCCACCTTCAACAAGCTCGGAAGTAAAATCATCCTGTCTGAACAGAATGGGGGCTTGGTTGCAATATGCAAAACCGCAAGAACATACTTTTTGGGCTAAACCCTCTCGTGGCAGTTTCAGGCAGTCTGGATCTGCAAAGTGCCTGAGCACAATTTTGTCATCGATCTGTCGACCGGGATTACTCTGGATATGTTGTGGTCAAAATACCTTAAACATGGTACCCTCGTCCAATCTCATCCACCCTTCAAGTATAGGAATCAAAGGCCATTGATGGCCATTGACCCAAACTCGTGTTTTGTTTCGTCAGGGAATAGCAGAAATCTGCAGGACCAACTCAAGAGGTCAATGAGTCATTGAACAGAAGTAGCCCAATACAATAGACATTCGACTGTGCACACCAGCAAAGAAGAAACAAGGTTGGACAATCTTGCTGTGCAGAGCATCTATTCTCATTGGATATTCTGCAACACATATCAGATTCTGCTTTGACTCGTGGGTAATCTGTGGTGAACAAACACCGTATCCTTCTTAGTCATTTACCATGTCTTTGCTCTGCCATCTCATTTTTGCTGAGCCTGACTCATTCCCTATCAATTTGTGGCTGTAGGTGATTGCAGTTGAATATCTATATATTGACGTTGATATCAAGATATCGATCCCATCTTTTTCGTTGAGCATATAGTCATTTATAGATCCTTCCAGTCTCTAAGTACCCATCAAACATAAATAAAGGTCCCAAGTCATACTGGCGTTGTGCGACCCTCTTGTTCAACGTACTTGGAGGGTCGACTGGTCATCTTTCGGCCTTCCAGGTCGTCAACCTCTTCTGTGGCTGCCACGGCACCTGACGAAATTTGGGGGTCAAACACATCTTCGTCCCGGTGAATCCGCAATTGTAAACCATCCCCAATACTGATGGTTATTGATATCAAATTGGGACCCTGATGCACTGCTGGCTTATAATGACCTGCATGTGGCAAATGGTTGATAAATTGAGACTGGGGATGGTTCATCATGGTGGATCCAATAATTCGTTTGCATTGACCAAGGCTCCATTACAAAGGCTCCGCTAATATGCTACCAATTCTACATCGATTGACCAACGCCGCGTCTGGGAATCTCCCAAGCTGCCTTTGAAGAATAAGTTACCATGCAGGAATGCAACTCAACGTCTAGTTGAATGACAGCGAATAAGACGCAGTCAATGCTGGAATACTGAAACCTGGTTGATTCACTGAGGGTGTTAATAACCCTAATAGTGATAACCCGCTGTTTAAAATAGAATCCTCCAATTAAACCAACAAGGCCTTGACTACTCCAGGGTTGAGAGTACGCACTAAGAAAGGAGACATCAAGGAGAAATCTCGCTCTCCCTTGCTGAGATTCTCAGACTTCCCTGGAGATGCGTGGCAGCGACGCTTCTCTAATTGCACTCATTATAAATCTCAAGGCCCAAAAATTGAACCCCCTCAAAAAATATGTCCCATGCTGGCTGTCTACATTGTATCAACTATGTACCCGAGTACGACCTTGATGACCTTGCATGTTTTCATTTGGCCTGATTACCCCTGACCCTCATCCAGCCAACATATCACAGGGGCATACCCAATCAATCTCGTCTTTTTTCGCAGTCTATTCCGCGGTGAAATCCGACAAATAGGCGCTTCCAGCACCACGGCACCACTCCTCAAAAATCTGGAAGAATGGACGCCGATTGTAATATTCTAACGCATTCACCAGGGTCGTTCCCCGACATCTCACGTTCCAAAGGTTCACAAATTTCTCATCCAATATCGAAGTGATGGAGTGCCACTCCTCCTTGGGACATTCGCGATAGATATCACGCTCCACCCACTGACACGCATCCATAGCAAAGGAAGGCCACTGCAAATGATATCGCAGCAGCAGATCCTCCACTTGGATTTTGGGACCTCCATACCTCAGATTGCGGCTAGCAGCTGAAGGTTCGGTAGAGTTCAAGAGTAAACACCAAACTAAAACAGTGTTTAGAAAACGAAACTGGAAGACCTTCTGGTCGTGCTGGTTGAGCAACATGACTCATACTATCGCTTGGGGAACTTTGGATTGAGACTTGACCATCATTCCACTAAAACATCGAACAAACCCGACACAGTTTCCTCATGAGACAATCTGACTTGCCTGTGTTGAGAAGTTTTTACTCTCAAGCTTAACATTGAACGCCTATGTCAATCTCTCTGAAACACATCAGTCAAAGGGAATCATCATTCCATTTTGTTGGATGGAAGTCAAGTGAAATGAGTCAAGTGAATGTGATAATCCCCAACATATTGGATAGTAAAAGCCCCTGCAACCATCAATCAACATGGGTTTAGCAGCCACGGTTCAAGTAGATTTTTTTCACAACTCGCCGTGCTCTCAGGACAGGGTCCCGACCCAACCCACATATCATCCCATAGGGTGGAAGGGTTAGCCAAAAAACACCAACACCATAATCAATGGGTAATTATAATATGATTATATAATTGATGGTATGTTATAATTAGCAATTATAATCAATAATTACTATGTTTATTATATTAATCAATGATTATGCTTTAGTAATATACTTGCTTGTTGTTGGTATGTCTCTGTCCTCCGTGGGTCATTCCGCCTGGCATGTTCATCCAAGGTACCTGGCATATTCATCGCAAAACATCCTCAGCAAGCCTTCCTCATGAGCATCCAGCAGATCCGCATCAGCCCCAGAGAGACATCCCATGAAGTTCATCACGAAAGGACTTCGCGTGAATCCACACCTGGTAAGGTCCCCCAAACATCCATGGGGGTTGGTCACGGAATATACTGGCTGGTTAAGAACGGATTTCCCAGTTTACTGATTGTGATCATCCCCAATAATACATATATATATATATATATATTATATATCTATAAATTTTGTTGCATAGTATTTTCCCATATATCTATATATATATACATATATCATATAATCATCAACCAACAGGGGTTTAGCAGCCATTGCCCAGTTGAGTTGGTTTATTAGCCTTGCTTTCACGGTGGATCTATGGTGGATCTATAGAACCGCCAGTTCCAACCGCTTGATGCAGGGAGCGCGCGCGCGGATGTCCAAGCTTGTGGACCACCAAATTAGACGCCTCTACACAATTTTACAAACACACATCAATCAATGGATGGGTTTAAGGGAAAATTTACAGGAAACCATGGATTTTCCCATGAAATATAGGGGTTTCCTGTAAATTTTCCCGTAAACCAATCCAGTGATTCAACCATTTTGCGATATTTCAATACATTCCAGAGTTTCCGAAGTTTGAGACAAGCCCTGGCAACCAATCAGTTCCACAAACGTTCCTGATCTTTTGGTATGACGTCTGCTGATATTTCCTGGAGAATCTTGGAGCCTGAACTGGGTATCCCTTTGAGCCTTGGTCTTCTTTCGAACACGGGATTTACTATGGAAATGCGGATCGATGTTGTATACTGGCAAGTGTTCGTTCAACATCCACGGGCGAAATCACCCTGGATTTGATTGGATTTGCTTGACGGCCCCACACACACACACACGACAAAAAAAAAGCAAAAAAAACACATAGAAGAACATTTGACACATATTCCCTGCCAATACCCAAAAAATCCCAAACTGGTGGCTTTCACCTTCAACAAACTCACGTCAAAGCGGGATTTTACGACTCACCACGCTTGTATCAAAGGCGCCAATCAAAAATGCCCACATCGAGATCACCCTCATCGTCGTACCAAAGGTAAGCATTGTCCGCTTGCAAGTTCATGTGCATAGCACCAACAAAGTCACCTAGCTGACCAGACCACTCTATCATTGGACAGGATTTTCTTTCAACATCTTTGAACCGTTTTGAACATGTATCTGGTATTGGACGTCCCCGATGACCCCTACAGCTGTGATAGGAAATAAATGCAAAGGGCGTCAGAACAGCACTTCTAATCCCTTCCCCCTTATATTCCCTAATATATGGAACACCACCCCCGAACGAATTGGCATGTACAGTATGAGATCGATCCATGAAATGGGGCCCAAGATTGGGGGTAGACACTAATTACAATGTGCTGCCCCCCCGCAGTTATAAGTTGCAGAAGTCCTATACTTAGTTGAGTTTCCAATATTAACCAACTTAGCTATCTTTGGAGCACCACCTTGTAGCAAATGTTAGGCGGATATCCGATTCCAACCACACCCCCAAAAAAACATCAAGTCACTGGTGTTGGCCAAAAACAGCCGAATATCATCGAAGAATGGAGCCATGGAGGTGATTTCGTCCTGCCGAAACGAGTAGCCATGTTCTTCGGGTGTGGTCTAAAGTGGCAACACAAAAATAAACCAAAAGAATCCCAGTTTTTTGTACATTAATTATTGTTCTATCGAGAAGTTGAATTTCCATGGTCATGTTTGCTGGAGGGTACTCCCACTGCAGGGTACTCCCACTGAAGGGTACAGTAACCCCAGTGATAGAGTTAAGTTGAGTGCAGGGATTCTTCGGAAGCCATAGATTTTGATGTTGATTTTCTTCACTTTTACACGGTCCACCCTCAAATTCTGCTAATAAATATCTCCATCTTTGCGGGTGAGAGAAAACCCGCAGGACCTCAATGGATCCTGTTGTTCAACCATGAAAAACGTACCTATTCTGTTGATATGGCTTTGCCTGAAAATGTGGGGAAAAAAACAATTCCAATGGATCATCATAATTGTCCCTAGATTATTTGAAGGTATTACCTTTTTCAGAAAAACTCATATTCATCGGCAAGACACCATTCGAAATGAAGAAACAGAATCCCCCTACGTCCGTCCTTCATCTTGTTGAGCTTCTTCACATCCTTCCCAGCTGCTGTGAAAATCTGCGGAGCCACGTTGACCGCAAAGTCCATGCCTTTCTCAAGCACCGTGGAGCACCTTGTCTGACAACATGAGACAATACCCAAAAAAACAAGCTCTAAAACCTCATCATCTTCTCGTATTTGTTTGAATGGCAATAATGGCAATGATGTTTTTTGCAATGATAAGATTTTTTTGGATATTTTCAAGTAGCCTTTATTTTTGGACACCTTCCAAGCGGTGTGCTAGGCGCTGCCATGATCCAAATCATCCAGCGGTAACTGTTGGCAATTCATGGCCATTTGACCGATCGATTGGAGCTACCTACCATATATAAGGCCTATGCAAGGGCTATGTAAGGGGATATACCTCCAAAATTTGGTTTTATATGGTACAGCACCTCCATTGATCCTGAAATGGTCATAAAAATATGATCGAAAACCCCCCAATCCCATGGTTCATCATCAGCTGCATTCCGAAACTAACATGTTTTGCATCATTTTGAGACCAACCTCACCAACAGCATGTTCAAACTCCAGGTCTACAGCTTCAGAATGCCCGTTGCATGTGTCAATGTGATTTTGCAATAGATGGATTGCGTTCTATAACGTCTAAATATGCAGAAACAACGATTTTGTGGTGACATCCACCATTTATAGATGTTCAAACTTAAACCTCCGTTGAAACTTTTTGATTTCCCATCGATTTTCCCCTCCGAATTACAAAGACACTGAAAAAATCCCAAAAAGATGTTCCCACAGTCAGTCGGCCCAGCAACCCATTCTGCAACACTTCCTTGCGCTTCGGTTTCAGTTTCTTTCGCGTCTTGATCTTGGTCTCCAGAAACTCTTGCTCCGTATACTTTTGCATGGGTCCGAAAAACGAGTCATAACGTCCTCTGCAAGCTGAACAAACCAACTGGAGTCTATCTTGGTTGGTTTGATGCCCAGATGTGTCTTCTAGCCAACCCTGATCATTGTTGATCAAGTCCGCACTTGTGTTGCAGAAATGAAGATGTCTTTTGGTCAAACGCGCAATATTGGCGGTAATTGAATGTAATTGAACAGATTACATTTGGCTGATGAAATGTAGTTGGCAAACTCTGCGAGTTTGTTTGTTCTTATCCTAATATTTATTTCTAAAACGGTAAAACCTGCATTAGTTTACTGCTTAAACACAGTTTTTGTTTGGGAACTGTTAGTTATAATCCACCGGGGTATACTTCGATATATGGCCATTTGGATCGGAGATTGATGATCAGATCAGCAAGGGGATCTGGGGTAATTCTATTTTCAGACAAAACCAGGTCATTTACACAACCTCTTTGTTGGTCGACTCCGCATTTGGGTCGTCAAAATTGGGCCTAAAACTGGATTTTGAAGATCTTAAAAATGATAATATGTTATAGTTAAACAATCCATATACTGTAAGGGACTCTAAACCTGGCTACAATCATTACAAGCAGTTTGTTCCATATAATCTAAAGCAGAAATCTCACCCAGATTTTGTTGGTCAAAGAAACCAATACCTAAAGTATATACCCCAAATGGAGGTTTCCTAAAATAGGGGTACCCCCAAATCATCCATTTATACTTGGGATTTTCCATTACAAACATTTATAAACCATCCATTTTTGGGTACCCCCCATTTTAGGAAACCTCTAAATATTTCAACATAGCTATGGAAAATCACCATTTTTTCATGGGAAAATCCACTATTTCTATGGCCATTTTCAATGGCTATGTTAGTTTACCAGAGGGTATATACCATTATAAATATACCATCTGGTTATTTAACATAGCCATGGAAAATCCCCTATAAATAGAGGTTTCTAGCTGGGAAAATCATCCAAAATTAGCCAGCTTTTCCATGGCTATGTTAGTCATAACCACAGGGTACCCCAAATCTTCCAACCAGCCATCTGGTTGCGTCCTTGATGATCCCACGCAGCCAAGTGTGCCATCTCGCGAAAGAGAGCGTAGTAGACACTGGGGGCGTCCTCCAAGAGATAGTCCTGAGGTGGAACTAGTAGTCACTATGCATAGAACCAATGGTTCTATAATATATATATATATATTATGTAATATTATAATATAATATATCATAATATGTGTGTATGTATAATATATATATATATCGCTATCATTGGTGTCATCACATATAATCACTACAGCAAATCACCATATAACAAATGATCATTATAGCTATCACTATCGAACATATTCAGAAATGTGTTTTTGAACATGGTAATTGTCCCCCAAGAACAAGTTCAACATAATGGCAAACCATGTGCACTTAGTATGAGTGGTTGGTGATTGAGCCACGGCTCTGAAACCATCACACACAGGGATGTTGGTTTGGAAGATGGGTAGCTATTGCTGGGTCTCCCTAGAAAGGTAATGGCCATAACTCACCATTAAGAATCGATAAGAATAGTCAGCGATTGGCTTTAGCATGTCATTTTCTTGAACACGATTTTGGGAGCCCAACATGGTCAGATGCCAACCAAAAAAAGGTGATGTTCAACTCAACCATCCATTGTTGGGTAGCACAATTCTGACCCATCTCTGATCTGGCCAGGCAAGAAGGTGAAGCCTACCCTTACTCCACTGGAAACTGCATGCCTGGGATAATAATCATATGGTCCTGCAACCAACTCAGTTTGGCTCATTTGGGTATTGATGGTATTGGTTGACATACCACCTTGAAATGTCAGCCCCTCCGCACAGATGCTGGCCGTTTCAAGTGCCAAACCACCTATATATCGTTGGGAACCCGACCCGACCGGTTCGCATCACCACAGGACACCCACGTACCCACGTACGGTGTCCTGATACTTCCCACAAACGGGGAGAATCTCAAAGGGCCTGCGAGGAAGTTTCTCAACCTTGCCATTCACAATCTTTCCACGCTTGCCAAATGGGATCCGTTCGACAATCAGGACATAGTTGGTGGTGTCTCGGTTGATGTCTGCAAAGTAGAGCTTCGGGATTCGGAAGGGAAACCTGGCAACAGAGCTTTCCTGCTGTTCCATTCAAATCATGCCAGATTCCTTGCACATCCTTTTGCCATGTTGTACCCGATTCACCGTTTATCCCTATGACTATGCACCAAAACAATTCTCAAGCTTAATCCAAGAGCCTAAAGCGCGGACAAGCAGGTCCAATGTTTTAATAGCAGTAAATCGCATTTGTAGTAGGGGGGACTGGGATCACTTGCGCACCTAGAAATTGCGTCACTTGCGCACCTGACCAAATGGCGTCACTTGCGCACCTAGAAATGGTGTTACTCGCGCACCTGGAACACAAAAAGCGCATACCCTTCCACGTTTTTGGAACTCGGGAACCGAGACCGGGAACATGGGGTCAGACTTGAGGACAAGGACTGAATCATTCAAACAACCCTTTAGGGTTTAAAATTAGGGGACTTGGGGGGGACNTGAATCATTGAAACAACCCTTTAGGGTTTAAAATTAGGGGACTTGGGGGGGACATGGGGACTTGGGGACATGGGACAAGGGGACTGGGCAGACAAGCGACTTGAGGACAAGGACTGAATCATTGAAACAACCCTTTAGGG
>BGPT01001625.1:95507-148201 GCA_003297045.1 Symbiodinium sp. clade C Y103 | reverse complement strand
TGTTATTGTGGTGAAGTGTTATTGTGGTGAAGTGTTATTGTGGTGAAATGTTATTGTGGTGAAGTGTTATTGTGGTGAAGTGTTATTGTGGTGAATTGTTATTGTGGTGAATTTCATTCGTAACTCGGAAGATTGCTTCCCAACTTCCTTTGATAAGTATATATATATATATATATATATCCAAACTTTGAGGATTCCCCAATTTTCAGACCCAACACCCAGGGCGCCTTGGGGTTGCCTTTCTTTTTGGATGCGCTGGCCGCCTGGTTTTGGTGACTGCCACTGAGGTCAGCATCGGCAACCAGAAACTATGAAGAGAGGTACCAATCCCAACCAGAGAATATGGGACAAGTATGGGGCAAGTGTATACAATTGTGGTAAACATATCATATCGGAATATTCTGGGCACATTGTGGCAAAGATATCGGAATAAGCCTGGTGCCAGTTCAGCTTTCCTTGACCCAAAATGGCACCCCGTGCAACACGTCCTAAGACATCAATTTTTTTTTGTACCTACAGAAGTTTCAGCACATGTCACGGAAACATCATGGGAATCACATGGGAAATTTATTGGAACATTTCATGAGAAATTCTGATTTCGGGAAGCGCTTTGTTGAGGAAAAAACGCCAGAAGCCCGTGGTCAAGGAATTCACTTCCCTAACTATGTTTCATTGCAATAAATTTGAGTAGATCCTTGATCCTTGATTTTGACCAATGCAGTATTCACAACAAGGGGCAGTATTTCCCTACACAGTGAAGTTACGTTAAGTTTGGGATGGAAATTAACTTTGTGGGAAGGTCTCAAGCGGATGGTGTTTTTTACCTATATATCCCAAAGATGGAACACTTTGTTGGGAATAGTCATCCAAGTTTCGAGAAACAACTCAAACCACTCACTAGTGTCTCAGACACAGGAGTGGGTGTCGGCTATATCATCTGCTGTATATGAACTGGAAATCCCCATGTTTGCTGGTTTTGTTCCCAACTTTCCCATTATGTGCTTGGTGGTAAAAACCCGTGACTGGTTCACACCAAGACTTCAAACCACCAACCAATCATATGACCAATTTCATCGCTTACATCCCAGTCTTATCGTTAGTTCTATGGCCAATCCCCCATTTCTGTTGTGTTTCTGTGTCAACCAGCAGCCAGTCGTTGTTGAACCTTGCCTTCATGGCCTTCATAGCCTTGGGGGCCTTCATTGCCTTCATAGCCTTGGACGAAGAGCAGTGGATAAAAGAAAACTCAGCATGGAAGCTGGAGAGGAATTGAAGCATGACCGGGTACAAGGTGGTGCCGCCCCAGTTTTGTTTGTTGGTTGATAAACCATGGCAACTATAGATATCACTACCATAAACCCTAGTGAAACTGGAGGTATGAACCAACTTAGCAAACGAACTGGGGGACCACCTTATATATCACCGGGCCCCATAAACCAAATGCTTAAGGGGGATTCAAACAGCCACATGAAGGTTGGATAAAAGGCATATCGATCTTGTCATATGTGTACATACATCGTATATATACATATACATATACATATACATATACAAATACATATACATATATGCCTGATATGTGTATATATATATATATATGTATATGTATATATGACTGATTATGATTGTAAATGCGGGTTAGAACCATCGCAGCTCAACCCGGTAGGAGATGCCTCCAACAAACCATCAAGTGGTATTCTTAATGGCTCAAGTAGACGGGCCTAGATGAGAATTCCATTTCGAACACGTACCTTATCTGCATTCACCTTATTGGGTTGAGTAATGGTTAATCATCGGACATGTCTCAATATGATATACACCAAGTTGCCGTATGGTCATCAAAAACTTAGGACAACAATGTTCCAACCCATCGGTGCTTCAGAACAAAAATTGAGACAAACTTGGAACATGATTTTCAATAGTCTGGATGTTGGAAATGGCATTGTCATTGCTAAGGCTAAGTTGGAAATATATACATATATATATATATATAGCAAGTATTCGTACAGCAAATTGGCACACACTATATATATAGATATATATATATGTATATATATATATAGCAATCATCAATGTTGCTATATACACTTGGAATTCGCACAGCTATGGCGACAGTATCTCCAAAAGGGTGGGGCGCTGGAAACAGGCTTTCAAAAAGTCTAGACAAAGTGCCCCAAGATTATGAGTTGGTTTCTGAACCCCAAGTAGACCATAGATACCCTAGATATATCTACCATAAACCTCAAACTTAGCTATTGCAATTAATGTTGCACCATCTTGTATAGGGAATACCTCCGGAATCCAACGAGCAACTACCAACAAATTCCATCAAATTCCTTCATGTCCAAACCCACATCTGCAGCCTTGAGACATGTGTTTTCATGACTGAAATAGGCTTCTTGGTTGCTGAACTCCTGCGCCCCACCTGAAGCCACTGAAATTGTGTAGCAGGCTCTGTGCAACACCATCATCATCATCATCATCATCATCATCATCATCATCATCATCATCATCATCATCATCATCATCGCAATCAACCTCATCAGACTCTTAAACATCATAATCAAAATCATCAGTATCACCGAGGCTGACATGATATGAGATGATTCTTTACTATATTGCATGCGTATGTGTGCATATGAAGGGTTAGGCCCGTGAAATTGCCAAAAAGAACTGGCTCACTATGACTTACCCCCAGTTCAGGAAATGACATTCCGTGCTGCCCTATGTGCCTTTGCCTTCATCCAAGTGGGTGGCTTTGACGCTGAGCTCCTGCGCTCAACCTACCTAGTGGACATGATTATGTCTGCGCTATCTCCGTTGTGTTTCAGAGTCCTACCTAGGAAGTTTACCGTAGTACCAGCTTTCAGTTCGCCTTCAATTTTCAACAGTACTTCTTCTTTTGAAAGCTTGTCAGTACATTCCTTAGTCAGGTCAGGATCCCCACATACCAATAGATCATCAACGTAACACAACACATACAGTCGTCCAGATTTGTGACAGTACAAGTTTGGATCCGCTTTACATCTATGGAAACCTAGTCCTAGCATCGCACTACAAAAGTGATTCTGCCAGAGTGCAGGTGCTTGTTTCAGTCCGTACATCGCGCGTTTCAGCAAACAGTCTCTATCTGGGTAAAATTCGCGTGGCGGAATGACAAAAACTTTATCAATCATCAGTGCATGCAAGAAAGCAGTACTAATGTCACAAGTCAGCATGGTCCGACAACGTGACAGTGACATCAAAACAGTCACCAAGGTTGGGGTTGACGCAAAAACAGTGTCTTGGTCCATTTCACCTTGATAACAGCCTTGCACAACCAGTCTAGCTCTTACCATTTCCGCAGTTCCAAGTCTTTACCCAAAGCGATTCCAATGCACCATCGATCTCCTCTTGAGAACATTCAGTCAGTGGAACTTCTTCATAAACATCAAAGTCTTTCATAGATTTCATTTCCTTTTGCATTGCTGGAACCAAATGTTCCGGTGGAAACTCCGCTTCTTCTCTAAGTAGTTGTGGTTATAGGAGTCTCAGTTCAGTTTTCTTTTCGTCTTCATCCTGATTTACTTCAACAGGTATATCCGAGTCCACAGTAGCCACAGCATTGACACCAACAAAACTCAGTGTCAACCGTTTGTCCTCCTGTTGGAGTTCTTCAGGAAGTTCAGTTTCATCAGTGCGTTTCAAGTGTCTGGAACGTTCTTCAGTTTCTTGTTGGCGTTTCGCGTGCCTCGCACGATTCTCAGTTGCGAGTTGCGTTTCGCTTCCAGTTGCCAGTGTCGAAAGTTCAAGTTCATTAGTTGGAGACAGTTCGTCTGCCTGCTGAGCCTTAGTCGAGTCATGCAGCACATCATTGCCTGAAGTAGGCAGTTCAAGTCCTGGTGGCTTACAAATACGTCCAATCATCCCAAGGTCAGGTGGCAGTACAAAAGTTGTGTCAACTTCATCTTTTCCTTTTGGATCCCATGGAATTAAGTTGAACCCAAAGCAAGTAACAGTTCACGGTTCCATTGTTTCGAAGGAACCTGTCTTCCGTGCTTTTAGAACACCATGAGTTTCATGAAACACTATGTTTTCATCAGCTTCAGTATCTCTACCTAGCCAAATTCCACAGTGCCATGCAGTATCACCTTTCTCCTTGAGTTTTCCCGGAAACCTGAAAAGTACCGTCTCTCCAAACTCACACAAATTTGATGTATAGTCTTTTCCCCATCGTCTGCAGTATGAAGTCAGTCCATCCGAGTGAGTCAGAAAACGGTTCAGTGTGAACTGTGCATGTTTTACAACCCAAGGGTACAAACAGTCCTCTGAAGTGAACGTCACGTTATACCTTTCTTGGAGTTGAAGTCGCAGTGCTCTGATTTGGCCAAAAAAGTTTTGCTGCCAGTTTCCTATGGAACCATGAGCTTGCTTCCAGTCTTTTGGAGTTGCTCTCATAGACATTCTTCCAAGTTCTTTCAGCAAGTCAGTGACCAAAGCCTTGAGTGAAGGTTCAGGGTCATATTGTATGATTCCATAAGTTCTTCCGATTTCGAAAATGAACTTCGTCAATTCGGCAATGCAGTATTTATCTCGGCCTTTTGACGGTGCTACGGCGGACATTTCAAGTCCAGTTTGAACATCTACTGCAGTCAAGATAGTAGTGTTCAGCAGTTCTTCGCTAGTCTTGACAAAACAGTAATCAACTTGGTTGCCGATCCTTTTGTCTCTTGGAGTGTTGCTCTTTGCCTTTTGATTTGGTACATATAGGACACCAACTTTGATAAGGCAAGTGAGTCAAGTTGTGAATGGCCTTTTGTTGTTCTGTTGGCTCATTCGGGATCGGAAAAGGTCGAGCCAGTTTGGCAGTGAAGCCAGTTGTTTCAGGTTCTACACTTTCATCATAAAGTCTCGGTGCTTCGAAGATGGTAAAACCAGTCCAAGTCACTCCCATGTCTAGTTCGCTGTCATTTTGGCCTTCAGCTTGGTCTTCAGCTCTCCAGTGGTTCAAATAGTTTGTTCCGTTCCAGTCATCATCATCCCTATGAACCATGCAAGTAAGTCTACGTGATCCTAATAGTCCTGGCAGTGGACCTCCATCTTCTTCTCGTGGAAAGTACAGTGTTCTTCGTGGCGCACGATGGATCCTGATCCAACCAGCTGGTCCTACAGGCCAGTAATCTTTGGTTGGAAGTTCTCCAGTCTCCAGAGAAGGAATCAAGAAGAACTCAGTCAGTTTCCTGCGATAACCTGGGTCATCAGAATCACGGAAAGCCTGTATTTCCTCAGTGAGACGACGAGCGTCCGAAGTATCACTTACCAAGTGCCCATCAGGTCCAAGTCTCGCGGTAGACGTCTTCATAGTTTGTTCCAGTCTTTCCAACATCTGTTTCTTAGTCATCAGCGTTTCGTCCGTTTCAATCGTTTCAGTTGGTTTGGATTCCCCAGTTTGAGTTTCTCGTCCAGGATGTTGTTTTCCATAAACTCTCTTAAATTGTGGTCCAGGCTTCAACGAGGAAACAGTTTGTCCTTTCCAGAAATCGTCCCGTCTCCGATTTGGGTTTTCCATGTCCTTGAAATCATTGTCCACCAGTTTGTCAGTTTTACCTTGACCATAGTCCACAAACGTCACTCTATGTCCAATCAGTCTGTCCAAAGGAACAGGACAAGTAGAAGCGTCGGAGTGAACAAAGACCTTCTAGTCCTTTTGTGCGTTCGTGTCAAAGTCAAGTTTGCCTCATCCAGAGTCGATTGATCCGTGTGGTAGTAGTGCGGTTTCAGTGTGCTCACCAACGTTTCCAGTTTCTTCAATGGATCCGTTTCCTCATCCGCAGTCACATAAACGTTGTTCAAGTCCACAGACATGTTGTTCATATAGTCATCAAACTCATGATAGACAGTATCCTTCCATTCTTGGCAGTAGGGTACGAGTCGAGGAGACAAGTACAACAAAGTACCATACCTAAGAACAGGAACAGTCTCATGGTCAGGAGTCAAGACAAGGAGACAGTCTTTTCCTAGAACACTCCAGTAGTTTTGCAACAACATGCGCGCGACAGAGACGAGACAAAATGAGACGTCACAGACATAGTAGCTTACCCAAAGTTTCACACCATTGCAGTCGTATTGAACCAGTCTTCGACCATACATCTTCAAAGGTTTACCAGTTGCACTTCTCAAGTTCGGTGGATTGGAACCCAACCGTAAAAGTGGATAGTCTGAAGCATAGTCAAATGGACAACAGTGTGCTGCTGCTCCTGAATCAAACAACACCCAGTCTCTCTCAGTCGGTACGGATGCAACACAGTAGTCATGCATCCAGGCCAGTTTGTCACAAGGTCCGTTTTGAACAGTGACATCATCCAGTGCAAAATGCACAGGCAGTGAGTGGACAGAAGTACCTTCAGTAGTTCCTAAAACACTCAACGCAGCACTAGTAGAAACAAATGCTCCTCCAAAACTTCCAGTTCGGGGGCCAGTGCGTGGTTTCAAAGGAGTTGAAACAGCTGAAACTGTTTGCAAAATACCAATGGTACTTGATGAAACAGTGGTAGCAGTGTTCGGAAAACCAGTGACCGTAGACACAGTTCCTGAGGCAGTTGCAGGTGCCTGCACCGTTTGTGCAGTCTGAGTCGGAGGTGAAGCTAAGTGCCGTGCGCTCGATTCAGAGTAGCTCCAGTCACAACTCTGGTCACACCATTCGTCCCAGTGTCCTGTCCAGTCCCAGTCACTCCATGACCAGTCATCAGACCAGTCATCCCATAGTGCACCAGTCCAGTCGACGTCACACTCTTCTTCATTCCACTCATAGTCTTCTTCAGTCATGTCTTCGACTGCGTTTACGTTTCTAATCTGGTTACAGTCCTTAGACGTGTGTCCATGTTGGCCACAGTTCCAACATTTCAGTCTACCTTTCATTCCTTTTCCAAAGGGGGGCATTTTTCCACTTCCTTTGCCTTTGTGGGGGCCAGTCTTGCCGCTTCCACCTTTGTAGTTCTTTCCTTTACCTTTTCCAAGGGGGCCAGTTTTGCCGCTTCCTTTCATCTTTCCTTTTCCTTTCCAGTTCCAGTTCGGGGGGGACCATTTTTTACTTCCCTTCTTTCCTTTTCCTTTTCGCCACATTGCACCGATCTCCATTGGTGCTGGGCCATTTGCAGTTTTGCTCACATTAGTCACATGTCTACTTTGGTAGTACTCCATGATCACTCTTCTCACGGTGTCATACGTGTCCAGTGTCCTTACGTTCAACCTCAAGTGCTGTTGCAGTGGTCCAGTCGTTTTGTTCAACAGCGTTGCAACCATTATTGAGTCGGGCAGTTGGGTTTGAGTTTGCCTTTCATACCTGTTCTTCAACATCTCCCATTCAGAGTAGTCTTGTTCAAAGTTCTCAGTCCTAAACCTGTATTCCAACACGCGAGTCAACAGTGAAATGTTCTGTGCAGTTCCTGGTAGCGAGAATCTTTGACTAAGTAATCGCCAGCTCTCAAATCCATTTTGGGACACATTACCTCGAACAATCAGTCTGGCACTATCTGTCGTCAGTTGGGTCAGTAGATAGTGAAGCTGCCGTGTGAATTCAAGCAGTTTCTGTACATCGTCTGGATCAGTCATCAGTCCAGCTACATCTTGATCAGTAATTGGCCTCTCGCTTCGCTCAGAGGTTTCCTAAAATGGGGGTAACCAAAAATGGATGGTTTATAATGGAAAATCCTATCAAAATGGATGATTTGGGGGTACCCCTATTTTAGGAAACCTCCACTTCCAAGATGTCAGTCTTGAGCAGTGCAGCATAGTTCTTCACTGAGTACGACCAGTCTTCCCAGTCTTCCACCTTGCCGCTGAACTTCTCAGGCAGTGGTAGTCTTGCACTTCCTCCTAAAGTGTTTCGTTCACCAAAGGTCGCCATCTCCTACTCTAGTTCTACAGTCTCTACAGTGTGGGCCAGTATTGCCACTTCCACTTGACTCAGAGTAGGAGCACCAGTAGCTCCGCTACCATGCGAAAATGCGATGGTAGCTTCAGTAAACCAAACAGTGACAAGTTCAGTCACACAGCGCAGTTCTATTTCTTCTGCAGTTCAGTCCCTGAGTTCCACCAGTCTAGGGGCGGCCTTGAGCCAAAGTACAATCAGTACAGTGGCACGGCTCACAATCTGTGCAGTGGAGTGCGCAGTGACATGCAGTGGGCATGGAGTATAGATCTCAACACAAACAAACAAACAAACAAACAAGCAAACCAACCAACCAACCAACCAACAAACAAACAAACATCCAAACACACAAAAACATGTACTGGTACTGGCATATTGCACACATACTTAACGGCTTAACCGGTTATGGAACACCATGCTAGAACATCTATGCTTAATCTATGGTGACTTGGTGGGTTCCACGAAGGTTTCTCAGCCTTGGAACGCCTAGGCGGTTGGTGCTGATGATGTAAACCAGCTCGCCGATGGCATGAACTCCAGACCAGGCGGCAGTCCTCTAGCCCAAAGCTTTATGGAGAGCCACGATGCCAGGACGGTCCAAGCCCATCAATGGATGTACCTGTTGGGTGGCAAATGACTCCACGTCCTAAATAGCTGGCACAAGAAAAACCGCTGATGCCCAGCTTGCCTTTTTTCAAACCGAACCGCATGAGCCGCATATCGATATTTTACCAGATTTTGCCTACATTTACCCAGTACTACCACTGATACATCGAGCGCATCGCCTCCTTTGACATTGGCATGGCGATCAGCGATAAATGCCAGCTGAGAGGATAGGCTGCGGAGATTGCCACTGCCAGAATCCAGGTGTAGACGTTCTTTCTGAAGAAGGGATCTGCAATGAAATAGCCAAAGGGCACAACAAACCTGGGCCAGGAGGGAAGTTCAGCTGACAAGGAAATCCAAGGAAATCCAAGGAAATCCGGCAATCCCCTCTGCTAATTTGCCCAAAATTGACATCAACTGCAGCAAGTATTGCTGGCAGGAAACCATAACAGGGAGAGACCTGACCAAATCTGCAAGAGTGCTCTCACAGCCTGTGCTTCGTCACTCCCCTCTTCACTCGTTTCACTCCTTTCACTTCTTTCTCTGGTTTGTCGTCCTTCACTTGCCGCTTTCATGGACATGCGCAGGGCTCCAAGAAGAAGTGGAGCAGTCCAGACCAGCAAAACCACCAGGGCAAAGCTTGTGAAACCTGCCCATACCCCTGGATAGAAACAATAATTTCCAGTGATGCCTGCAAGGCTCTGGCAATCTTCTGGATTTCCCATGTTGCAAAGTCCTCCAACACCTCCGACCCCTCCCACCGCAGTGCCAAATCGATGCAATGCATTGCGCAGCGGTTCGTACACCGCACTTGCCAGCACCATGTACTTGGCAAAGCTAAAAAGGCCAGATTTGTTCGCCATGGCCATGCAAAGAGAGCTAAAGGGCAGAGCTAGATCTCAAAACTGCGGCACAAATGAGCCATGGCCAAAGCCTTAGTAAATCAGACTTATTATTTACAATATGGGTTGATTGGAATATTGGCTACAGTTTCAATAGTTTGAATAATCAGAATTGATTGGTATGACCCCATATCAACCAGTTAAAGCTGTCCAAGACTTGAAAGTTACAGCCAAACAGCTACAGTGACCCCCACCTCTCTGGGCGCTGCAGCGCTGCAGTCCACATCTAGTTGCATGTTACAATCGCGCCTCACCGGCGTGGAATTTGTGTGAAGAAACCCATCCAAAAACAGATCCAAACATCAAATTGCTGAGTGTCCCAATAAATCTCAAGGATTTCCCCCGACAACCTGTAATGAAGCCTCACATTTTGACACAACGCACATTGCCCATTTGCATCGCCTCCCCTGTGCTCTATGACTTTTGAGCTGACTTTGAGCCAAGAAACAACAAGCTTCGGACTTTGATTCTCGTCATGCCATGAGTTGTGCAGGTGAAAACATGATTAAAAGAAAGCAGTTCCTTGCCAAATCAGGCCAAATCAATCCCTCAAGCTGCACGCTAGCTGCAAGTTTTTGCATCTTTGCACATCTTTGCACTTCATGGGTTTCGTTGTCCGGTTTCAAATGCTGGCCGATTTCGCTTGGCATCCATATGCAAGTTGAATTCCAGGAAGGTGGTCTGCTCCTGGTCAGATCCGACGGCAACAGATGGCAGACCCCATTCTACTGGTTGGTTAATAGGGTTTCCCATAATGGATTGATGATAATCCTCAGCAAAACATCAATAAACCAGGTAGTATCATCCCCTGTACAAACCAATCAACAAGGGACTTTTAATGGCTCAAACGACTTGGGCGCGACAATATCTCCTCCTTCCCGTCGCTGCGCGCCAAAAATGCAATGCAGCCGCCCGGTAAAATCGTTCCAGTTTGGCTCTGCTTCAATTGCCTCAACACAATTGCAACATCCATCCACATGTCCATGCAGAAGTGCATACACCCTGTACGCAACTTGTGGTTTCACATGTCACATGTCCGCGGTTTGAACAGAACTAACAAAATCGTATGCTCAGCAGTTGGGCCATGCCTGCCATTCACCATCACTGGATTGGTGCTGAGATTTTGAACCTGGTTTGCTTAAACTGAACATCAAAACGCACTTGGAAAATATCAATGATATCAATGATATCAGTGATATCAATCCCAAAAGAAAGCGGTTTGCACTGCACGGTAGGTAAAAGTACAAATCATGTCATGTCAATGCTTTCTACATTCTTTCGCACTTTTTTTCGGCCACCAGAAACAAAGTCTACCTTTGCACAATGTCTCTTTGTCATGCTGCGCATGTGGTAACTGGTTCCTTTGGAAGCCAGCACCAGTTCTGAAGGGCCGTGTCTAAATTGGTGGTCGCTCTAAGAGATACCAATATGAATTGAACACCATTCCAGTGACACACACATTTCATACACCTGACATTGACTATCATTGACTACCCGTCTTCAAGCAATGCTTCAAGCACCGCAATTTTAGCTTGGTGCTCACTGTGTTCACCTAGGAATTGTAATCAACCACCAGAGCTTCAGGATCTTCCGCCCTAACGATCTTGTACCAGGTATGTGTATATTTCCGCATATCAAAATAGGATTGCAACATGTATTGGATCTCCACAACAATTTCCACCGGCTTCTTCTGCATATCTTTGGAACAATAGTAGCCTCGTGCTGCCTCACAGCAATGCATGTAATAGGTGAGTTCATCGTCAAAGGCTGCTTCATCGGCATATCCCATGTTCAAGAAAGTGTCCAGAAGTAGTTTCCTGGGTGTGTCAAGGTGCTGCAGGCTGCTGCAAATGTGACATCTGGGACATCTCAGCATACTTCCCAGTGCAACATGAACCCCCTGTTGCTTCCTGCATTCAATTTTAGTATACAAGCACACATATACATATATATATAATATATAATATATATATATATATACAAGCTAGTACCCTGATTCAAACCTATTCAGCTTTCTGTGCTTTTGGCACCGGGTAATTGGTCGTCTCTGCACATTTTGACCATGTCATCATCTCCAAGAGTGAATTGCGAGAGCATTTGCTTGCAAATGGGCCTTTGAAGAAACACTCATAGTGAAACATATACTGGACTATGTATTCTCTGGATTCGGAAGACGTGTTCAAAGCACTGGTCTCTGCAACATGCGCAGGGGTCGGGTGATACTAATGGCCCTACACAATTGGTCATTCTTACCCCAATAGTATTAATATTGTGTAGGATACTAATGGACTGTTAATATTACTAGTGGGCTAGTGGACCATGAACAATGGGTAGGACTGTTAATATTACTAGTGGGCTAGTGGACCATGAACAATGGGTACGGAACCGAACATTGACCCATCAGGACCCATCGGTTCTTAATGTTCTAGCCACAGCTCTCGCCGCTGGCGCTGCCAAGGCTCCGGAACTTGTCCCAAGCAGCTTCGGTCTTTGTGGCTTTTTCGTTGGGTCCCTCACGGCCTGCGAGAGCTCCCCAGGTGATTTCTGGAGAAAACTTGTAATTTGCCAAGATGTTTCGATATCCTTTGGTCTCGGCCATGGCTGGAAAGGCTGGATCATATCCATTCTTCACACGAAGTGGAGCTCCAAAAATCTTCTGCGCTTTTTCAAAGGCATCACGAAGTTGAGATGGCTCTTCAAAAATCCAAGCCACTCGATTTGTATCGATGTTCTCAGCTGCACGTGGACTTTTGGCAGTTGCATGATCTGTATCTAACTTGGCCCACATTCGCATGAAACCTTTGGGAGGAGGTGCTCGTGACGTTCCACCCACAGATTCACAAATCTCTTTGGCAGCATCTTGAAAGATATGATCCACTCCATGGACCGCTGTCAGGAGAAAAATGATGAAGGAACTCTGCTTCTTCCGTTCGTGCTCGTGCAATTCTGTGTCAGTGGGTTTGTTTCCCAGTGCTCTGTCGTGCAATTCTTTCAAACCAAAATATCCATTGGGTGGGACCAAGTAGTGATCTTGCCTCGGCCGCACCTCGAATTCCAAATTTTCGCCAATGAAACCCAACTCGGTACCCAATTTCCTCTCTTTGTACAAATCTTCATACTTCTTACCAATCCCATCCAGCTTCCGAATGGCCAAATTCTTCAAATCTACAAAACCTGGATCTTTTTTACCATCGCCAGCTTCTTCTTCATCTGGCCATAAACGCCAGTTTCCAATGAGCCACTTCACCGGCAATTGGTAGGACTTATCATGTGCTTCACTGATTTTCAGCAAGGCATCCTTCAACCACTGGAGCGCCTTCTTCCGATCTGCACCCTCCGGAGCTTGTCCGGCAAGATCTGCATTTCCACCTGGCAGCGGTGGAACCTTGGGCTATCTTGGCCAAGGTGAGCCATGATCAACCCCCACATGAATGTGATTCCATTAGACCGGTTGGTATTATAGGGATGCCGAAATTCCAAGAATTGATCATTATAATCCCAAATTTATTGGATCGTATAACCCCTACAACAACCAACGAACACGGCTTTAAAACACTGCTCAGGTGGTCTAAGAGGCTTTTTATTGGTTGTTCATATACACTTGGGACTGGTTCATGAGCAACTCGATGTTTCCATTGCGTGCAGGCAGCAAACCATGGAACGGAACACAGTGATTTTGATGATCTCTCTTGCTGCCTTGACTGCCTTCCAGCCTTTCACCCAAACCACAACAAATTGAAACATGACTAAAGGGCACTACAGTAACTAAAGAAAGGGCAATCTGAATCTAATTTCACATGAAATTGAACAACAAATACTTACAAGAGCCGTGCACCAAAGTCGTCTTGCCAGAATCTTACACTAACCATGGCAATGCTAACCCTTCCCCACTAGCATGATGGGACATGAGCAGCACCTGCATGGTTCTGCAAGTAGAGCAAGGCATGTTTGTGGTCGTTGGGTCTCTTGGGATTGGGCGGTTTTAAAGACTTCATCCGCTGCGCTGCATCTTGGGCTGAACCTTCACGAGCAGGCATCAGCCGCTGCCACAAGGCACTTCTGCCAGATTGACTCAACTTGTTGAACGTTTTTTCGTCGAATTCCTCTTCCCAATCCTCCGGATCTTCTGCTTCTTCTGGTTCCTCTTCTGCTTCTTCAGCATCTCCATCTTCATCTTCCTCGACCTCATCTTCTTCAACCTCCTCCTCTTCCTCATCTTCACCTTGCTCGGCTTCTCCTTCTGGAAGCCTTCTTCCTGGACGCCAAGCAGTTTTATCTCTTTCTTTGTCTCTTTTTTCACTGGTTCCACCTTCACCACTTGTGCCACTTCTGATCTTGGAAAGTTTGGATTCGTTGCCCCTGCTCTCGGCTTTTTCGACTTTGGGAGTTCCGGCTGACAGCTTCAACTCGGCTGTTTTCAGCTTCGACTCATCTTCATCTGACAACTGACTTCCAAAAAGCCATGCTCCAAACTCCGTCAAGATCACTTTGCCGTCGTTGTCTGAATCCATGGCTTTCAGCAGAACACGGATCTGGTGATCTTCCCAGTCTCCAGCAGAACCTGCGAGATCTCTCATCAGTGCAGCCAATTCCTTGAAGTTGATCATCCCATCTCCGTCTTGGTCATATCTCTGGAAAGCCTCGGTGAAGAATTGGGAACCAACACACTCCGTACAGGTCGACAGCAAATGAAAAAGACTAAGGGTAATTAAAAAGAAACAACCTAACTGTATCAAGTGTTCTAAAACCAGCATAAACAGAGTAGCAGGTGATGTTTGTGCCACTGCTGTCTTGTCGTACGCTGTTTCCCATGCATTCCCTGCTAAGTTCACAAGTCTGACAAGGAGCCTCCATGACAGACTGGACCTTGTCCGTTTCATTCTCCACCTGCTAGGTCATCTCATAGTCAAGAACAAAAATCAATAGACATCAATGAAGTGTCACTAAACATCAATCAACATCAATGAACATCATCTCAATAATCATCCAAACATACACTTCTAAATACGCATCAACAGATTTGTCACATTTTTTGCAACATCTCAAAACAGCACTCTGTTGTTTCTCCAAGGCAGTGCTCTGCTCTCCAGCCTCTTCCATTGGTCCATGCCAGCAAGAATTACTCAACGATCCAAATGAGCTGCAGAGAGGAAACAATAGAAACGAATCGAAACGAATCGAAACGATACTAGTGGTTTGTTCCATATGTTCCATACCAAACTCTGACAGTAGTCAGGCAGTCACTGTTGGAAGCTGCAAACTCTGTGCAACTTGGTCCAAACGCAGTGTGTTTCATGGATTTCATGTGGATTTCATGTGGATTTCATGATCCGGTCCTGCAGAAGAAGTTCTGTGGCATGAAAGCAAACCTCCATGGCCATGGCTGAATGGAAAGTGATCAAACTGATCCGCAATCATGAAATAAGATGAAACAAAATCACTTTCTGGTGACATCCTGTAGCTTGTGCTGTACACTTCATTACCGGATGAGCCATGAGCCTTCAAGTGCGTTCGGGAGATGTTGTAGAGCCAGTTGGCCTGGAACCAACTCTTTGAGTCAACGGTCCCAACGGTATTCAGTTTTTCTCTTCTCAGTTTTTGTCGATCTCTCGCCTTCAGAAGCTTATCGAAGATCAGCTCTTGATGCCTTCGTCCAACCTCTACGATTTGTCCCGTGTTCACAGCGATTCGTTTGGCCTCACAGTGTTCCCAAATAACCGAATTCAGTTCTTGACATTCTGACATTGACATTTTGCAGCCGTGGCAAAATCCACGATTCAGCCTCTTTTGGCAAGCCCTTCACATCTGTGCCTGTGACACAGCTCCAAAGGTCGACAGTGAACAAAGGGGGCCATCGGTACAAGGAGACGTCACAGCTGAGGCGCAAACAAATTGATTTCACACATTCCAAAACTGCCATAGCTCCTGCCACGCCACATGCTGAAACACAACAATTCTCACAAGGGCGGTGCTGCATAGTTGTCACGTGAAACGCTGTGGAATGTGTTGAGAACAGCGTGATGTACTCCTGTGGCTCTAGCAGAAGGCCTTAGTGCAGACAGGGTCCAAGTCTACATGACATGAAATTTAGCACATTTTTATACATAAAAACCGTATGTATCTAAGATAGGACAATAATGGATATGAATGGATTAAATACAGGTAAATATCTGCATTCGCATCAGATATCTTCACCTTTGAGTCTGCGACAGAAATGCAGGACGAGCCTATCAGACCACAAATACAGCACATCATGTGCAAATAATGTGAAAAGTCAATGAGCAAGTTATCTACCCCGCAGCATCTGTAACGTGGCCTCCATGAATCGCAACTGCACGCGCAGTACCACAATGGGTGGATCTGATAAGGTCAACATGTCATTCTCGCGAATGACCGCCGTTGCACCTGCCGCACAACTCGTGTCACGTACATGACACCTACATGACACACGTGGAAAGTTGTGCCATTTTTGTGCCTTGCTCCAATGGAGCTCCGTTCACCAGAAATGGATTCCTCACGGCGGTGGCACTGTCTTTGGTGCATCTTTGGTGTCAACAAACTGGGGTCGCTGCGAAGAATGCTTTGAAACCATCAGCTGATTCTGCCTTAGTCAACATGTAACATGTGAGTCATGATGTGAATTGTGTGATGTCGTGACGTGTCACCAAAAAAGGTTAGTTTCAGGAGCTGAGATGCGAGCGAAACACCGATTTTGAAGTGAGTTCGAGAAATCTTCGAAAGTGATTCCTGACATTATCCACTGGTACACATCAACTCTTTTCACAAATCTCAGTTTTCTGATGGCTTTGCTCCGGAAGTGAACGACTTCTTTTGAAGCCATTCTATCTTGACATGCAAATTTCGATGCTGCCAAAATTCACCACTGCAACATAAGGGGTCTCTGCATCCCTTTCGCAACAAGCTCATCGGGGTTGCCCCACAACACCAAGGAAACCATCCAGGATCTAAGTTAATAGATGTTGTTTACCCCATCATTTCCAGATATTTTTCAACTTTTGATCCAGTTGGAGGTTGCCATCCTTCTTTTGTCACAGATTTCTACCACCGAGCGGGCATGGCCTGATCCATCACCTTCTCAAAGAAGTCTGGCTGGTGATTTCGCCCTCAAATCTCAACAAAGATGGGGGATTGAAACACCGAAAGATTGGGGGTTTAACATGTTTTCATGATCATCAAAACTAGAAATATGGTTGTTGAATCATCAAAACTGGGGGGATGTGAATGATTCTCCAACTGGATTTGGAGATTTTCATGGGGGGGATTGAACCAACCATTTTCTGTGTGGATTTGCCCATCAAACATGAGGGATTGAATCCTCTAACTGGATGGATACGCAGATTGAAACCAACAAGATATAACTGATATAACAAAGGAAAACCGCGGTATACGGTCTAAGAGAAGCTCATGGATTGAGGATCCAGCCGACTGCCACTTCCCAATCCTTCGGTTCTGCCTGGGTTTGCTAAATCTCTGGTTGATCATGCCATGCGTTTAAGCGAAAAAATATGAAAACATGTCAGAGCCTTGATGGTGATGTTGTGTGCGCTTGGAGCAGAAAAGACCGGCGTCCAAACCTTGGATTCTTGTCAGCTCTGAGTCGGGGTTGTCATAGACAAGTTGACTTCAAATGGAACATCTCAGCAGTTTTTTGCTGAGGAAGCTGCACAGTAAAGGATCAATTGGTCTAAAGCAGTCCTCAGTTCTCAAATGTACAAAAGGATCAATTGATGCAACAAAATCAGCAAGAAAAACTCCACAGGTGTTGCTCACTGGAGTGAAACAACGCAACGGACATCGAGTATGTGGCAAATTCTTCGCAGGCCCTGTGTACAAGCCAGAAAACACAAGAAAATGAAAGCAAGAAGACAGGACTTGTTCAGAGATGCCCAGAGATAGTAAATTCAGCGGGCAGCAACGAGCAACATGAAGCATTTCATTGTCCTCTCTGATCATGCAAGAATCTCCACTACTGCAGGCTACAGAAAAGAAGTCAAACACATCAGTGGCCTTGAGGTTCAGCACCATACCTTGACACAGTGACATCGGGTTTGTTTCTATGCTTTGAAAGATGCAAACAGCACAGCTAAGTTGACTATGTTGTACAGAAAATCTCATATGTGGCGCCTGGGAGTTCGCAAAGAATCCTGACACGGACATCATTGCCGACAGAGTTCAAAAGGTTTGGAGTGGAAGCAGAAGTCGAGCAAAAGTCGAGCAGCCCAGACCTGTCGCTGTGGGCTCGGCCGCAAGGCTTCAGCAATTTCCTTGAAGAGCGGGCGGCGAGCAGGCGTGAAGTCCACCTAGGCCGACCGGACCAAACGGACGAATGGACTTCCTGTTTTTTTTCTTTGAGAACTTTCATGAAACAAAAAACCACAGCATGGGAGCAGTTGAAGCACTGAGGACGGAGCACAGCGCAGGGCTAATTTTGCCACATCTTCCAGCTCTGGCGTTTTCCACCTGGACACATTTCGTCATGAAACGGTGCTGCACCATCAGGTTATGGAAGCTGCTGTAAGCTGCTGGTGGTACTGGGATTCCCCGGCCCTGCTGAAAGCTCGGCATGTTCAAAGACACGACGCAAAGCGCCAAAGGCTGCTGGCTGAATCATTTCTAGCAGTGGATAGATCAAACCTCCTGCAGATCCAATCACGGTATGTGGTTGAAGTCATGGCAGCACACAAGAAACCGATAGAAACTCACTAGTTTTGTGATTTCAGACAGAAGATATCATAAGATATCTAAGGTGATTGGTCTTGTAGAAAGAATTGTCCTCTTCCATCTGTGAGTGCTGGCGCTTCGTTCACCAGTAGCTCCAATAGTACCTTGCCATGTCACAAAACGTAAGCATTACAAACGTGTAGGGACCATCTCAGCTCATCCAACAATCAACTCAAAATATCTCAACATGTTTTAAGGTCTGGGCGGTTCCAAACGAGAACACCTGCGGCTAAAACGCTTTTGGACTAATTCGTTTTGGACAAGCTTCGATGGAAACATCAAACTCAACACAGCACTGCTGAGTCTTCAACCTCTGATTGTTCGTTAACTTTGCCAGTCTGCAAGTAGATAGGACAGGTATACCTCAGGTTTATGAAGTTTAAATCCAAACAGCACATGGTTTTTTGGTCCAAAAAAATACAACCCTGTTTCCACCATATCAACAGCTGCAGGACCACTGGGTCTCTGTGAACCGCACCCCGGTGTTCCGCTGATTCGGTCCACCTTTAGGTGCGCCTCATCCTGCAGCCGAACCATTCTACAGCCGAATAAGGTATCACAATATCAACAGCTATATAGAACAGGGATAGAAGAGCTATGATGAGTTGTTGTGGTTGAAGTTGTGGTGAAACTTTGTGGTTGAAAGTTGTGGCACATGTGCAGCAAAAATCGTGATCCTGGACTCCAAAATCGACCATTTTGGCGGTTCCCTTCCTGCAGTTGTCTTTTTTCACATCAAAAACATCAATTTTCAGCAGATTTCACCAGAAACATCCAGAAACTCACAAGCCAGGGCTGAAAATGGATCAATGATGATTAATGGATTCTGAGGATGCGGCTTATCCAACACGATGTTCAATGGTTTGATATCGCGGTGATACATCGCTGGCGCCAGATTCACCATGTGGAAGAGACCCTTTGATGCATCGTAGGCTGCTGTTCTCCGGCGAGAGGCAGGAAAACTCGCCTGTGACGCATTTCTTTTCCATGGCAACTGGTTGAATTTTAGGTTAAAACCGGGTGTAACATGGTGAAACACCATCTGTAGCCAACAAACAACATCAAACAACCACAAACAACCACCAATGTATCAAGAGATCCAAGCTGATCCAAGGGAGACTAGAAATAAGACTTTAAAGAAAGTGCCAAACTCCCAACACTGGGATGAAAACAACTCCCAGGGCCTCTCCGTTTCGGCTACGCTCCAAATGGTAGTGGAGGTCACCCCCTGACAGCAGCTCGTAGACCAAGAATTTCTCCCGCCTCATGAAGCGACATCGGTGATGTGACGTGGTAAAAAAAATCCTGCAATGCACTGAAGTACATTTTCTAAAACATCCAAAGAATATCTTGAGAATCTTTGACCATATGTATCCATATGTATCCATATGTGCAAAACATTGAACAACATCATCAGGGAGGTCACTGCTGAGAGTCGAACTGGTACATTGACCAACCCAAGAGGCATACGAGGTTTGGATGGCGAAGGCCTCATTGCAGTGATCATCGATAGTCACCCGCTTAGGTGTCCTTAAACATAGCTGGGAAATCCCCAGGAGAAATGGAGGTCTATAGCTGGGAAACACATTTAATGGTGGATTTTCCATGGCCATATTTGATTACAGGAGGAGAATAAAGGAGTAATCCAAAAGTGATTGGGATTTTCTGGAAACATTTGACCAAAGCTCGAGAGAGAGAGAGAGAGAGAGCGAGACAAAGAAAGGGTAGAATTTTACCGGACTTCCTGCAGAAATTCAGGCGAAATGCAAGGGTGAAGCATTGCAATGCCAGGAGCAACAAAGACGGCACAGGAAGGAAACTCCAACAACTCAAGAAAAGGTTCACTGTCACCAAGGCTAGTTATTCTAGCATGCTGTCACACAATCAATGGTCAATTGATTTTAAAATTCTCATTTGCCTTTTTCACTCCCCTCCAGAAATCAGGGCACCGGAAAATCTCCCACTTATAGATGATTTTCTTTGCTTTAAGGCTATAAACGGTTTCTGAAAAATGCCAAGACATTTTTTCAGCTCCCGACGTTTGAGGAGCCGAACTTCCTCCTCGATATTCACGTCATCAGTCACAGCCTCCACCAGCCGCCAGGTGCAACCACCGTTGAGGCCAACGAGTCACCGGTGCTGTCGCGCCTTGATCGCTGCTGCAGCACCATTCAAAAGGCCCCTGTACACCTCGCATGGCACTGAATTTTTGAGCAAAAAATCTGATGGCAATCTGATGGCAAATGATGTGGATACAGAATGATACAGAATGATACAAAGGGCAGCGCAGAACCAGCATCATCTCGGCCCAACCTGCATCTCTCATGCTTCATGTCAGCTATCATGAAACTCATCTGCACTTAAATTCTAGGTCCAGGAGCAAAGCATAAATAAACCACTGCATGTCCCTGAAAAACTATTGTCCAACCTGCAAACCTCGTGTCATTCCACAGGGCTGAACGAATGGCCTGTTTGAAGGGCTGAACGCGCTAGTTCCATCATGCAAATCCTGGCGAAACTGCCACTGGATCAGCACCAAATCAGATCACCCATTGGTCAGTCCTTGAAGGAATATTCCTTGGGCTCTGGAATTTGCCTCACAGAATCATCATACTATGCTTGAAACCATCATACTACCTGGAAAATTTGGCGAAGGTTAATGTCAAGTCTGAAGGGAAACTAACTCGGCTTGAAGTAACAATGCGCCAATATTCTCCACAGATGGCGAGATGATCGAGACATGGAGAAAATTCCGAATATATAGACATACAAGGCGAACTTGAACCACAAACTCAGTACTGGCCTTGACATTTTCACTCCATGGAATTTTCAAACGAACCGGCTCTGCTAACCTAAAGATCTTCAGGAAAAATGTATGTATGGTCTGTAACGGTCTGTATGGTCTAACCAGAATGTTGACTTCAGAAATTACATCTTTGATCTGAGAGACCTCGAACCCAATTTTTGCTATCCCAGTTTCCAGTGTTTGCTTGGTGAAATTTGTTTAGAGTTTTCCATCTAAAGTCAGGCTGTCTTTCTTCTTTGTTGTTGCTTCTTGCGGACAGCTAAAGCAAATTGAATTCTCTTCTGGAACAAGAGGTTTGCGGACATGAACCGTGTCACCAACGTCACGCAACGAAACTGCCACAATTTCGTCCCATCAATGAAGCTGCCTACGAAATCATCTTCCATCCAAACTCTATTGCATTTTAAGCATGAACAGGACACAACAGTTCAGGCACAAACCAAAGACATGAACGTGGTTGTATACTGTCTTCTGTTTGTCGTTTCAATATGTTTCAATAATAATATGTTTCAATCATCTGTCCGGCTGAAGCATCAGTTTCTACCACATCAATCCTTTGATGGGGCAAGTCCAAGGTTTAGGACTGCGGAACCTGCGATAGCAGGCTTCAACATGACTCAGTAGACACAACAGTCGTCACATTCGGACTTCCACGCCGCTGTGCTAACCTGCACATTTTCACTGAATCTGCAGCTCAGTTGAACCGTACTGATCCTTCTGAGTACTATGAATCCTTTCCAAATTCATGATGAAGTCCATCAAAGTGGCGCAGTTCCACAAGAAAACCACCATTGTGAAGGCCCTCGTACGGCAATCATCATGGCATAAACCACAAAAACAGCTGAGATCGCGCAGTTCCTCTTTTTCCTCCCAGATTTTGTGGCAGCTTCAGTCTCCATCCTGAGATGACTTAGGGTAACCCATGAGTCAGATCGGATCAAATTGATTCATGTTGACCTTGGAAAAACATGATAGCAGCTGATAGCCATTGCTAACCATGATTTTCTAATCCAAATCACACAGCAACACGACACCTCTGAGAAAGACGTCTCGCCCTCGTCGGCTTTACCGCCCTGTCAGAACAAGAGCTACGGGTTCAAGTTTGCTTGACCCACTGTACCCACGTATCAATCCTCAGAACTCAGACTTGAACTCAGAGACATTCTGAGTCCCAATTTTTGTTTCGCAACATGGAATGAAAATGAGGAATAAAAAGAGACGCGCATCACAAGAATTGGGATAACCCAGGTATGAATCTTCTGGGAGGGTTCAACATCCGACAAACTTGCCAGTCTCTGCCACAAGCTCGTAAACGTCTGCAATGCGCTGCAGCTTTCGCAGAGCCTCACATCACGCTCAGTCTTTGAACCTGTGTTAGTAATTGTTAGTCTTGAATCCAAAGATAAAAAGTCGTGACATGCCAAATTTCCTGCAGAGTTTCACTCGAACCCTGAGAATTAAAATGATTAGAAAAACAATGATCATAAGAATATGAATATGTGAAATAATGTAGGTACTCATTGTCACACATCAATAGATATCACCTGAAATAAAAATTACACATACAGTTAAGGGGTACTTGAATCATCCCCATATATTATGAAATAGGATAGTCAGGACCCACCTGGCACCTGACCCGTGTATCCCCGCGTGCTACGTGTGCCACATGTGCCGTGCCTCGTGTCGCAATAACTTTGCAGCTGTGGCAGCTGAGGCGAAGGGCAATGCGGAGTCTTCGAACCTCAGCTTTTGAGAGGTCTCTGAACGTGACAAAGCAAGAGAAAGCTTGATAAAAGTCATAAAACATAAACAGAAGAATACAGTTGCACTGTAGCTATCTGTCTA
Source organism: Symbiodinium sp. clade C Y103 (assembly GCA_003297045.1). NCBI lineage: Eukaryota > Dinophyceae > Suessiales > Symbiodiniaceae > Cladocopium > Cladocopium sp. clade C. The sequence continues at coordinate 125,391 of BGPT01001625.1, read as the reverse complement.
TCTGTCCAACTATCTATGTCATATGGACATTGCACTACATTACACTACATGACATTGCATGACTTTACACATACGATTCTGTAATTACAATTGGTTGTGCAAATCACAGCTTTCAGGGTCCTTTTTTTGGTTCGCGCTAATGAGATCACGACTTTTCTTTCCACCTTCGGCCAATGTGCCGGATACACATCTCCTGAATTTCAGCATATTTCTACCAAGTACGATCAAGTCTTGATCAGCAAAACATGAGGAAACCAGGTTGGATTTTTAAAGTCCAGATTTCACAGAAACAGATTCTGCAATGCCAATGCAATGCGTAGTCCTCCAATGTCCTTACAGGAGCAGGTCGCGCATGTGCGCCTGCCGACAATCCAGGAGTGAAGTCATCTTTTTGTGCATTTGGGGATGGTTCAAAAACAGCAAAATTACATACCCCGAAAAGTAGATGGTTGCATACCTGTAAATACAAAACATCACCAATTTGTGGGTCCAAAAAATATTCCATCTTTGAGCCATAGCAAGCCGCCCAAATGTCCCCACCCAACCTGCGAAGGGGATGCCAAAGAAAGCATGCTCCTCCATGGCACTGGTTTTCAAGAAAAAAAATCCCAGTAATGAGACATAGTTCTGGTACATCAAATGGCGGTTCATAATGGTCATAGAGTCAAAATCCGAATAACTAACTCCTCTTATCCTGATCATTCCTGATCCATATCATCCATATCCATCCATATCCATCCATATCATCATCCCTTTCTCCTCCAGTTCTCGAAAATCACGGCAGCCCAGCCGCGCATCCGGATCCTCACAATGGCCACGCGTTGTGGCCACGGCCGCAACGCGGCGACGGCTTCGCCAGTTGGGGCTCCCCGACCTTCACCACCATGCGACGGATGAGATCCGTGGCATCGGCCGACAGCCAGTGCTCCGGAAGATCCAACTGAGGTCCTTCCGCATGGCCTGGGAAGATTCATGGGATGATCTGAATCTTTTCAACATCAAATCTGGTGCCTTTTTGGGAAAGGAACAAAGTGTTGGATATGGAATGTGGATGAGTTCAGTCTCGTTTCAATAGCTTAACTCCTTGCGAAAAACCGCTTTGGTTGCTGTCCAAAGGGCAAATCTTCTTGTAGACACGGCAGACAGTCCTTGGGCCCCATTCGAAAAAGCACAAATACAAACTTTGAGACAAATACGACCACTTCACATCACATCTCCACATCGAGACGAGGTCGAGACCCACCATAGAAAGGCAAAAGTCCCGTGAGGACTTGGAAAACCTGCATTGGAAAGGGTCAATCCGATTCAATTCGCCAAATAAATACAACGAGATCTGCTGAGATGCAACAACCATTGGCTGTCTTCAGATCTGTTTCTAATGCCAAGGGACGACGCAGCCCAAGGACCAGGTGTCAGAGCGAAAGTCACTTCCTTTGTTCTTCACAACCTGAGACCAGATTTCTTAACAAAGGAAGCACAAAGGAAGACCAAAGGAAGACCAAAGGAAGACCAAAGGAAGCACTTGGAATCGATATAATCAATTGAACTGATGAGATGATATTATGTGACTGCCATTTGACATCCCATCTTCATGCATAAAATACGGATGTCTCTTGGTACAAACATGGACAGCCACTGAGTGGCACAATCACAAACGCAAATCAACATGCCTCTGGAGCCATGAAGTACGGAGTGCCAACAGTGTCCTGACAGCCGTTGTCCATCTAGCAGAAAAAACATGGAACACCTCTGGATGTAAACCAGATCACATGGGGATGGACACATAGTGAACTCATGGTGAACTCTGAACATCAGCTGCTGCCTGCATCACGGTTTTGAAGTTGTGGATCCCAGCTCCTTTCACCTGGTGATTGGCGAAGAACACCACGAAACGACGAAACAACTGGGTCCATGGGGTTCCTGGCTGACCTGGATGCCACGCCTGAGGGTTGGCCAAGTCTTTGGCGCTGCCAAAGTCGATGAGCTTCACATTGCCTGACTCGATGAGCTCCAAAGGAATGCTCTTTTTCGAGGAATGTTTGAAGTGGTAGGTTTCCTCAAAAAATATCATTCCTTTGACACATTTGACATGTTAAATTGGCAAATGTCGATTCCAATGTGTAACAGAATTTCTGCGTGGGTCAGGGACTCAGTAGGTGGAGATATGTGGAGATTGTGTTTTTGTGGAGCCGCACTGGATCTCATTCTGCACCTCGAGGCCCGATGAGCACATTCTCGGCCCTCGACATCAAAATCAAAGCATCTCAAAGGCCACATGGTAATGTTGAAGGCCACTCGGAATGACATGAGGTTGAAGAATGTTGAAAATGCATTGTCAATGCATTGGGAGCCGCTTTCTGTTCTGCCCTCTATTTGCACCTGCGTTTCAAGCAAACACTTTTTGTGAATGTTTCCTGAATGTTCCTGAGATTCAGGCTTCAAATCACGGTGAACAATTTGAGCATCGCGAAGATATTGAATCTCAGTGTTTCCAGTGCTGAGGCAGGTTGCTGTGTCTGTGTACCTTACATTCGAAACGTAAAAATCTCGGCTTCACAGTTCCCATCAGTTCCCAAGTAGCCTCAGTGGACATGTTGACATTGCTGGGCAGATTCCGGTGCTCAGCTCCTGGCCACCTCTATGATCTGTGCCAAGTAATGCCTCCACAGAATTCGACATGACGCACTAACTCTCAGATTTGCCTCGCAGCAAGAAAAAAATATGGAAGGTATGTGAAGGATTGTTATAGGTATTTGGTAAGTGCATTCCCACCTGGCAAGATTCTCTTCGCATCCCACGTTGCGCACTATTTCCCACAGCTCTCCCTGGCCACATCGACGACAGGTGGAGGTCTTAGGAACGTACAACGAAACGCGATCGGAATCTCCGGAAAACTTTGACCCTGAATCACAGAATCTCACAGAATCTCACTTTGAGAGCTCGCAAAGCTGCGCCAGGCAAACCCCTGGGCACAGGTCCAAGGTGAAGTAATGAAATTCCTGTCGCATGCTCAGCAAGGCTCTATGGTCAATATGGGCACCTGACATAAATGTTCTACGTGGACCACCTCACTATATCCTTCTCAAATTCTGCAGACCTTTAGCCACTATTATGATTTGTTTTGTTTTCTTGGATGTGGTAGTGCTCACATGATAGTGACAATCATTCCAAATCTCTTCAAATGTCTTTAGCTTCTTGAAACATTGCAATATCCTCTGGACCTGCACAATAGTCAAATCAAAGTGAGACCCGACATGAATTGCCTCATCCCGGAAGGACGAATGCAGCTTCACCTCGTTGCTTTGAACCCCAAAGGTAAGGAAAATGAAGGAATAAATCATGCAATAAACACCATAAATCAATCCAGAAACTCAATAAGTCAGTTTTCACACAAGAACTTGTGATCGCATGTGGTGTCGCAGATCAACATCAAAATCTGGTGCCACAACTGAGTCTTCCAGCAATGCCAGGATGGTTGGCTCTTCGGAGGCAATGCTCCTACAGTTTTTCCATTTCGTTCGAATTGGGATACCACGAATGGATTGGTTTCTGGTGGGACAATTTACAGAAAACCAACTTTTTCCATCAGATTTTTCCACCAAACGTAGCTTCCTTTCAAAGGATTTGTTTGTTGTTTTTTGGGAACATCTAAATCCCAAACCATGGTTTTTACCATGAATCATCCATTGGAAACCCCTCATCCAATGCTGGGAACGCTGGATTTTTGCACCTCGATGGTCACGTCAGCCTCTTTATGATTGGAGCGAAGGATATGGCGATCAAAGGCCTTCCCGACTCATACGGAAGTCCCTTGGTTCATAGGATTTCCCACTTGGATTGTGAGAATCAACCGGGGTTTTGAACACTGCTTCTGTTGGACTTGCCCAAATCCGGTACCTGAGAATTTCCAGTGGTGAACAATTATTCACCATTCAACTTGCAATGAAGGTGGAGTACCCCTATTTCGTTATATACCGCATACCCATATATTTTATCATCGTTTCACTAACATATGCTCTTCTACCGGATGGGTCCAACTTGAGGTACCATCAATTTAGAGCCTTGATCATTTTGACAGATACCCAATTCATATCAATTCATTGGATATTTTCTGAATACATCAATGAACAGATGAGATCTATGGATGTTTATCCGCACAAATTCCAGAGATGTTTGCTCCCCAAATTTCAGCATGCGGCAGCGTGCGCCAGCCTTCAAGGCAAAGCGCTTGCCACTGGTCTTTTCGGTGCATCTCCGCACGCTGGACAAGGATCCTGTCCCGATGACCTCACCAAAACAATTAACATCCAGAGAAAAACATCATAGAAATCTATGATAAAACTCCGATAAACCATGATTCTATGCACAGAATTAGTGGAAGATCATGACCAGTTCCATCTTCCCATCTTTTCGGCCTCTTTGGTCACTTCGAAGTCGGTGAGGCGACGTCGAAGTCTGGGCGGCAGGGGGAAGGACATCCTGGGCACACAGCATCCAACACATGGCGCCACTTGTGCTTAGATGTTTCCTAATGAAGTCTTAGAAGAAAAGTGACTGTTGAGTTTGTTCAGGTTGGTTGTTGATCAGGTGACCCTGTGATATGTTTTGAAGTTTCAAAGGAAGTCCTTTCAACTTCCTCAAAATGATATTGATTCTATTGATAGCCATGAACAGTGTGGTGAGACCATCCTAAAACATCGTCAAGTTGGTGCATGTTTTTGTGGCATGTCTGGTGCAGTTTCCACTGGAGCTGGAAGATGGCAACAAATGGCAACAAATAAACCATGGACCTTGGTGCCTGCTTCAACTTTTTCTCACTGTGAAACATATGGAGGTTTCCTAAAATGGGGGTACCCCTAAATCATCCATTTAAGTAGGATTTTCCATTGCAAACCATCCATTTTTTGAGTTACCCCTATTTGCGGAAACCCCCAATTGAATGACAGGAAAATGTCACCTTTCATCACTGACCAAATGACATACTCTTTTCTGCTCCAGATGAATCTCAGGTGCAACACAATGGTGAACAGTACCACCCTCATGGACAACTGAAGCCATCTGCAGCCACTGCAAAGAAATCGGGAATTTGTGATCTGCATTCAACCCATTTCCAACAAAAAACCCATGGACATTGTTCTGCTTTGGCCAAACTGATCATCATTTCTTGGAGCATCCTCCATTTCAATTCCCGATTCATCTGCAAACCTTCCACCTTGATGGTTGCCGCATCATTCATTCAGTTTCCTATGGAAAGTTTTGAGAGTTCACACCTACGTGCTGCGGAAACCGAGCAAACAGCTGGAGCTGAAAAAAACTGCTCGGTTAGTCCATCGTCATTCAGTGTTGCTTCCGCAACAGAAAATTTGGAGTTTTAACCCTTTTCTCCAAATGAGAAACGCAGGATTTCTGTACCATCCAGTTTTAAATCTTTAGATCTTAGAGATCTTAGAGATCTTGAAAAAGATCTTAAAGCAACTTCACAATCTCCTCCTCAAAGGACAAAGGAGAAGCTTGAGGCCCAAAACGGGCCACGGGTTGCCCTTGTCGATCCTGAGAAATTGGCAACTGGAAGAAAGTCACAGCAACTTGCAGCGTGTACTGCATCAAATATATGCCATATTGAGATGTGAACCACCAGGAATTTGGCGAAGTTCCACTTGATGTTTTTACCCAACCTGACAGGTTTCTGCCGTGTCATTCAAGAGCCTGACATTGACGGATGGGATTTATCAACATCTCTGAGCAAAGCACATTTCCCCTTGTCGACTCTTGAGGAAGCTGTACAAAGGAGCCTGACAGTCGACACTGTCATGCAATGTCTCCAACTCTCAAAGAATTCTCCCAGCTTTCCCAACATTTTCCCCACAACATCTAGGATGTTACATGACATTACGACCTCATTTTCGCCGTTGACATCGATCTTGGAGAAGAGAGGGAAGGTGTCTGGGCACTTGTCTTGTGCAAAGGCCTCACATCCAGCACAAAAGACTTCCCAGAACAAATCACTGCTGTCTGATGTGTTCGATGTGTTCTCGTATTTTTCTTCTTCACTTCCCTACTTTTGGCATCTTTTGATTTCTTTTTGATTGCTGAATTGCTGATGTTATCTTCTCAGTTGCTCCGTTCATCTCGATGCCTTCACTTCAGCGTTGCTGCCCGGCTCTTGTCCACCAAACTGGTTGCAAGGGAAGGCCAGCACCTGGCGCCGCTGGCGAGGCAGGTGAGCGCTCAGGACGTGCGTAAGCAACGGAACGTAAAGGGTCGCCTCAAAGCCGCGGGATTTGTATTTCCCGTACAGCTCACACCTTGGAAAGGGGAAATCGATGGAAACCCATGGCTGATTCCATAGATGAAAATCTATTGACATGAAGCTTGGAAATTAATGGAAAGACTTGGGGCAGGGACAGTTCAGCGTAGTTTGACTTTGTCAGACCTCACATGCATCAAAATGAATGAAAGTGAGCTCTTTGGCTACAACCCATCTGAATCCTGGCCTCATTTGCTGGCAACGTTCACAATCAGCACAACCTTGCCATTGTACTCGTTCAAGGACACGTCGTGTCCGTCGATGTCTTGCACCGTGAAGTCGTAGATGCTGTCACCCGCCACTTCCTGCGCAGACCCCTTGATGAATCAGCAAATGGCGGCGGTGTCTACATGTCTATGCTGCATTTATGCTTCTATTTTATTCTATTTTTCATACTTCCCAGAATCCTCTCACAAAACTTCCAGGCATCATAGGTATCTGGAGAGTTTTGAGATCTGTATATCTTTTCCCAATGTAACTTCCACGCTACTAGAACTTCTGTCGGAATGCGCCTCGCCGCCGCCTGCACCGAAGAGATTTCGGCCTGTCTTCGACTGCCTCAAAGGTTGGCAACATGTCACAACCAATTGCTATAGAAAAAAATATCTGGAAGATATCTAGATGTCTTCTGCATTCTTCTGCACCGTGGCTGAGACCAAATGGAATCTCATGTGCACTTGATGGATGAAACCTTTTTGTCGCGCCCAAAGCGGCACATCGATGCACAGCAAAAAGTTCGCCGGGTCGAAGCAACAAGTTTGCTCCGTCGAAAACTTTTTCGGCTGCTCAGATCTGTGTTTGTTTCACAAACAAAACCTCAGCTGTCAGAATGACAAGGTGCTCTACTCCTAAACCGTCTCAAACCTTGTCTTCTGTTCATGATGCCTTCGTGTCAATACAGTTCAATGATGTTCAAGAATCACCTTCACGTCAAGAGACTTCGAGCATCGCCAACATCACTTGAGTCGTTTTTGTGTTTTGCGCAAAGAAGCTGAGTCCTGAGCAGCTGGTTTCCCGGTTTCAAAACACATTTGCCATAAGAGACGTGGCTGAACTGCAGTAAACTGCAGCTGTCCTCTGCTAGGCATCTGGTGCAACAGCAAGTGAAGCCATATTCCAGGAGCCTGGAAGGGGCAGCGAAATGCGACAGCCAATGGAAACCACCCATGCTGGAGAGCAGTCGACCCCAACCTTCGCCTCCGAGTTTGTACATCTGCCTCCTTCAAAGGTTGAGTGTCCAGCACAGCAGTGAATCTTCAAAAACATGCAAGGGACATGTCATGAGCTTGTTCCTTCCCATGGAAGCCACACAGTTTTGAGTCACCCTTCCTGGTTGATGTAGCAAAGGCAAAGCTCATCACCAGGAGAAACATTCAAAACCTGTCAGTGCTGCAGGAATTGCCAATGTGTCAGAAATATAATGAAATCGATCAATGTCTCGTGTTTGGACTATTAGGACTGTTGGGTGTTCTCTGAATTCGTTTTCTGAATATGATGCTATCATACGCTATGATCATCCCTTAATGCTATGACAATGCCATGTCTTCTCCGTTTTGCCGAGTGGCTGATGTCGCCAGGAGTTGCGAGGAGTTCTTGGGAAAAGTGACCTTGACATTTGGCGCGCCTTGGAAAAGCAGCACATCGACAGGCTTCATGTCGTAAACCATCCCCAGTCGAAGTTGATCAAATTGGGTATATCCCGACTGTGATGGTGTAAAATGATCCCTTCTATGGTTGGATAATGGATGTTGATGGCATGGTTTACTATTGGGTTTACCACAGTAAAGTAGGTCATCAACGCAGACAAGCAGCAGGAGTGATTCATGCGCGCCACGGATGCGAACAAGGCCGTGCCATGCATGGATGGCCAGGCACCCTGCAGGAACATCCAGTGTCCCAGTGTCCCAACTTCCGACATCAGCAGATTTCTGACATGTTGATTGGTTATTGGGTTTACATGGGTTTACCTCATTCAGAATAAATCCAATAGTGTACACTAAAACCAATTACTGTATCAAATCTGACAGTGTCCCAACAATCAGGCAGGTTTTCACCTTTCTTTTCACAACTTACTATGCCTTCAGGTTTTCCATGGTATTCCACCGAGTTTTGGATCCGCCTTCAACAACGATTCCAACGACATCTGCGCCACTTCTGCCCGGGCTTGCGCCATGGCTGCATTCGCCAGCTGCTCATCGTTGCCCTGCTCCATGGCCTAATCCAGATCCAACAGGCAGGTAGGAAAAGCTGGACACGAAGGTGCTAAGTGCTCAACCTGCATCAGATTTTCCGTCTGTCCATTGGTGCCATTGGTCTCCAGCTCCTGAGTGGAAAATGACCAGCAACTCACTGGTACTCCGAAAAAGACTGAGATGCGGACGTCGTCGAAAATGCCAGTGGTTTCCTCACCCCAAACACAGCGCATGACCTTGGTCGATGCGGTGGAAAAGTGTTTTTAACCACAACCGAAGCTGGCTGTGACTTGTTCCTACAAGCTCCCGGCCCATTCCTTCTCTCGAAGCAAGGCTTCCATTTGCAGCAATTCTGGGTGGGCCTGGTGAGCCATCTATGTGAATTAATTTGGAGAAGCCATCTTTCAATCTGCTAATTTGGGGACTTTGGCAGCAACTTCAACTTAAAAACGGGTAGCATCACAAGACCATTTCATCAGAAATCCCAACCAAAGATGGATGACAGGGCAGCTGCTTTCACCAACAGTGACCCCCTCTTTCCCACCTCTGGACCCATGGTCAGAAGTGTTTTGGCCCGCTGGAGCAATAACTGCCCCAAGGGTGAAGAAACCTTTGCCGCACGATGAAAATTCAATGGATCAAATGGATCAAAGGAAACTGCAACCTGACCCAACACCGAATCTGACCTCCAGGTCAATGTTGTTGTATTCCTTGGCACATGCTGAAAATTCATGGAAACGAAACTAGAATCTTCTGGAACAAATGCCGCACTGATCTGTTAGATGATGCTAGTTGTGATGATTCTGCCATGATGCACCTACATTGCAGTCCAAAGTTCAAAGAGACCCAAGACCTCCGAGAAAAAGGCAGGCCCAGCTTGGAAGAGCGCAGCCACCTGCAGTCCGACCCTCTGCGGGGCACATGTGAAATCTGTTAAATACTTTTTTTACAAAGTTTATTCTCCTTTTGACGCCCCCTTGGAGCATTGCTGGGTACTTAGGCTGGCCCTGAAGGGGCCAGCCTAAGTACCCTTAGGGTTTAGGGTTTTAGGGTTTAGAGTTTTTATTCATCACCTCTGGCCACTTCACGCATCAATTTTTCGCCTCTGCGGGAGCACGCGGCTCCAAGGCAGCTTTCAGCAACGCTGCAGCTTCGTTCACCAGACCGTCGGTGTGTGCCTCAGTGTACTGGCCAAAAACACACAGCTTTCCACCACTCAGAGCTTTTCAAGATATTCCAAATGATATTTCAAATGATACCAAGTACTCATAAGTGTCATCCAAAAACACCTCAAAAACATCTCAAAAACACCGTCAACAAACTCCAAATTCATCTTCAAATCTTGTTTTTGCCCATGAAATGATCCCATTGGTGTCCACCGCGACCGCACTGCGAGCCCAGCGTAAAACTCCGCATCTTTGGCGCGTCCGGGTGGAGCCCTACACCTGAATAGAACGCCGCTGAGCTCAGCATCTGGCAACCCAATTGGCAGCCCATCTGAGCCCCAAACGCGTCTCTAAAAGGTGCGTGACCTGTGGTACGTCGACTCGAGTTGGCTCGGCATGGCAAAAACTCAACCATGCAACATCTCCGGAAGAAAGGACATCTGGATCAGACATGGCAGGATCATGCAGGATCATGCAGGATCCTGGTATACATGGTAGAATATATGGTATATCCTGGTGGATCTTCATGGTGGATCTTGGAGCAGGGCAGAAGCACAAGAGCTCCTGCATCAAGTTGTGGGTCACCTGGCACAGCCGCACTGGCGACATTGGCGACATAGCCACAACTATCACAACCGGCAAAGATACGTGAAAACAAAGTTGCCACAATTGAAAACAGCTCGTCCCTACAGCTTATGGCTGTTTTGGTTGCCCAACAGGTTGCAACGTTGCAAGATGCTCCAGTTCTTTGGCCTCTGCTCCTCCTCCGGCAGCTTTGGCTCGGTTGATGAGATACGCAAAGACCTGTCGTCAATTTCTGCAACGAATAAATTAGACTGAATAGCTAAGAAAGCAAACCAGGAAACAACTCTAATGCAACTCCAATGCAACTCAGCTACTTGCAGCTGCTTCTGTTTCTGTTGGCATCATCCACTGATTCCACAAAATGCTGGCACCTGTGCTGCTAAAAGCAAAGTGTCCGCATGCTCCAAGGCATGGTACTTGAAGCGCAGCAAAGGGTCCTGCGAACAACCGCTGGATTCTGGTTCCATAGATGACAAACATGGTCAAAAGCTTCAACTGTCCAGCCTCAGCCGTCAATGGGCCCACCTGAGATGGAGGGGTTGGAGGGTCTCACATCACTGCCACCTGTGAGCCCCCATGTTTGTTATCCAGTGGTGGCTTAACTTGAACTACCTTTGGACTGTTCTTGGTGTTCATTTCAGAAACATTTCAACATATTTCAACCTGCCAAGCCTGTCAACCTACAACTGGGTCCCTAGGTCCGGGTTCGTTATTCCCCTGCCAAGCGGCGCAAAGCAAGTTGTGAGACTGCTGAAAGTGCGCATCTCTGCACGCCTTTCCAAATCCACTGGGTGGGTCAAAGATGTGGCAATGCCATTAATGCATGAAGCAATAAAGCACTACACAGAACCCCATAAAGCGCAATATAATATCAGACAACCCACATAAGACACAAAAAAACATCACAAAACACAACATAAGACATCAATGACCAAAATCGAAAGCAATGACCAAAGTGCATCCATCCTCAGAGCAGTACAACTCACCACAGCCTGGCAAACAAGAATTGGATATGGCTCGACATGGCTCGACATGGCAAGCGCAGTGTCTGCTGTGGTCGTTTCGGACGTTTCCGACCTTGCGCACATCGGACCACTGTTGCTTGGCCTTCACCGGCGCTTTCCTGGCGAAACCACATCACTTCAGCTTTCACATGGGGATTTCCAGCTTTTCAGCCACGGCATACACACCTGCCATCGTCTGGGCAGATCTCCAAGTGCCGCCAGCAATGGAGCGAATCTGCTTTCACCAAAGATGACCTGCGACCCGGAAGGGACCCATTTGATCCAATCGATTTCCCCAGATATTTCCCCAGTGATTTCCTGACTGAAGTTCCAAAATTGGCTTCATCCATGGATCTCCATGATCAAACCTCCAGTTGCAAAGGCACAGAGTGGATGAAGCCACAGCAGCGCGCACAGGCTGCAACCTGATGCAACGGTCTTGCACACTACGGGAAACAGGAAACTCACCAGATTTCATGGTTTAGATTGGTCTATCATCTTGTTCCACAGTATTTGACGGCTCTAAATGGGCTGTAAATCTGAATTTTAAGGAAACACACAACTATATTGAAACAATGTCTTCACTAAGAATGAAGGGCAAGTGGGCATGAGAATCCAAATTTTTCCACGCTTGTGACCACAGGATCACCTATGCCAATGTTCTGCAAGATCCAGGAGCAACAATCCCTGGCAACGTTTGGGGAGCGGGCCACTCGACGATTGCCAGAATGTTGCATGGCAAACAGAGGCTCCTCACAGGAAGAAAGTTGGGCGATGACGATCCGTCCCAATGCCATTCCAATTTTATCCCAATTTTCCATCCCAATGCAAAGTGGCAAAATCTGGCAGTCCTCAGTGAAGAGGTTGGAGTATGCCGGACATGAAGCGCAGGCGAAGAGGCCAAACCCCTTTGGAGGGTTGGCAGCACGTACCTCGCAGCCAGCGGGTGCTGGAGGTCCTCCCGGACCCCCTTGAGGCACCACTGCCATAGCACCGAGCAAAGGACAGCTAAGGAGTCATCGGATTTTTCGAAAGCTGTGAAGCACTGTGAAGCTCTGGGGATTTTCCGTAAAATATCTGTAGACACAACAGTCTTCGATAGAATTCAATGTTGCTTCTTGTTGTTTCAGCTCTGTAAAACCAGACCTTGAAGTCGCAGACTTTTCTAGGCAACGAAGAAACAAGGTGTGGCGCGGTGCGGCGCAGTTCTTCATGGTGTTGTACTGTGCTGTGGCAGTGTGCTGTGGACAACTTTGGTTGGACTTGAGGCAAAATCTCGCAGAAGCAGATTCATGTAACAATGTCCTAGCAACTCAAATCAAAATTGAAAGTGAAACAGTGAAACAAGGTACAGAGAAAATGTTTACTGTCTTTGAAACAGGTGCAATTCCATCAAACAGGATTCAATCAATTCTGTCCAACGAGTGGATCGCTGAGTTCTAAGTTCCCAACCCGTGTCCCATGACAGCGCCCAATTGCCTCAGCCGATGCTGGGCCAACACATTAAACCTGGATGGCATAGAATATCATCTCATGTAATCATTATATCTCATCATATATCAGATATCATCATCCAGATTATACATATATCACATTATATAACAACATTTACTGAACTGAATCAATGGTTTCCTCCAATAAAAATCATTTTTTTTTGAAACAGCGCTTAGCCTTTTCCAATCATCTTGGAGCCACACGTCTGCTTGTATGCAGAGTTGACGAAGGCCACAGACCTGAACCGGTTGAATCGATGAAACCGTTGGAGAATTGACTGGGCCATGCCATGGAAAACTATGGAAAACCATGGATAATTATCTATAGTATGTGTACATATTCTTATATAAATAGTAGAAGTCATACCTGAAACCCTTGGAAGATCTAGAAAAGATCCCTTCCCTTCACAGCTGGATGTCGTTGGAATCACTGAAATCATCTTCGCATCAGTGATGTCAGCTGAGTCCCAACCACAGACCCAACAGAATGGAAAGCAGTGCGAGTGCTCTGGGCCGCCGCCCTGCCATCAGATCCTGGACGGGGAGATGATGGGTCTCTGAAGATGTGGGGATTAACCATGGTACATTTGAAATAGACTGGAGATAGTGTACATGTACTGTAGTGTAATGCATTATGTAAGTGCAAAAAACATGCATCTTACATGATAGGGGGGAAGCTTGGGATCTTCCCGAATCTTGGAAGACATGAAAAAACCTCTTGTTGAGCACTGTGGTAAATAAGGGTCAATGCCCAGTCCCAAATTTCCGATCCCTACGCCACATCCGCGCACCTCCTAAACTAATCGAGTCAAGCGATCGAATTCGCTGTCCAAAAACGCGGGAATCCACGACAGCACTGCGGTGTACATGGAGCCATGGATTGTGGACTATTCATGGACTCAAGTGTACTCATATCACATATAAGTGTACTTATGTAACATATAACATATCATATAACATATCACATAACACATATCACATCATATCAATATCAATATCAATATCTATCCGAAAGGTCCTTTCAATCTTTTACCAAGGCTACTCACCAAACATGTTTCACATCTTCTGCATGACTTTTTCTAAGGGCTCAACGTTGCACGCTTTCGAGGCATGACATGTTGAAATTAAGAGACCGCTCCAGCCTTTCGTTTCAGAGAGGAGCTCTTACATGTACAAGCGCTCTGCAAGGAAGTGCCGACTATACAAAAATCGTACTGTTTCTGGGCTGTTAGGAGAAATCGTAAAACATCAGGATCAGCAAGTCAGCGCATACTGCAGAGGCAACCCAAGCAGGAAGCAATTTTCACTTCCTCCACCCCTGGATACCAAACATCCTAAGCATTTGCTGAATCTTCTTGGCTCATTGGCACTCACATTTCTCAGTCGGACAAATCCCACGCATCAACCTTAAATGGCAACTCAAGCTTTATTTAGCACAGGGATGGGCCAAAATTCTCCCTGACACCTAAAAAGAATCAGTTTTTGCAGTTTTGTGGGTGAATTGGTGCACCGATTCTGATCCCATACCCGAGGGGACCTCCGAAAAACCAGAAACAAAGAGGATTGCTTCCTCTAACAATCCCAAGCACTCATTGGTTCTCTCGGATTCTTCACTATTTTTGGAAAAACAACATGGCGATTTCTGGTTGTTCCAGGTATTTCCAGGCATATCTGTGCGTTGGCGAGGCACATTCCAGCGATAGTCTGCCATCTCTCGGTAGATGCGTTCCAAATCAGCGGGCCTCGATGCCGCGCACGGATTCTTCTTGATTCTTGTGGTTCACTGGTCTACATCACCATGAAATGTGGAAGTGCTGCTTGAAATATCATGGTAGCGGAGTAATTAGCGTTGAAGATTCGAAAGGAGAGGTTGCAGAAACGTGCATTGAATGTCTGCTCAACCACATAAGTGCAAGACCCAACCGAAACGGCTTCAGGGCTCTGCGAACCCTGCGAGATGATGGAAAGGCAAACTTCAGTTGGTGCACGTTGGTGTGTAACCAGAAAACAGTGTTTGCTTGCCGATTGGTGCCTGAAAGCTGATTCTTGCACACTCTTGCAAATACCTGGAAATTAGGTTTGGCGGCCGGTAAACAACTAGAAAGGACCGTCATTGTAGTACCAAAGCAAAGGCATGCCAAACACACACACACACACACACACACGCACTTTCACAATACCGCGAGTCATGACATGCTCAAAAATGCCATCTGATCATGTCGACATGTGCCAACTTTGCAGCGCACTTTTGAAGAAGTCGTTGCTCTTGTGAGGCAAGTCGCCAGCATGCGAAGACCTCGCAGAAAGATTGTGCAGTCGGATTTGTCTGAAAATCAGGTACCCCAATGCATCCATTGATGAATCATTGGCCCAATTACAATAGCAAACTGTTAGGGGTCAATCCCACATTTTCGGACACACCTGAATTGGATATAAAAGTTTGTTACAGTAATATACCATGATATTCCGATTAATCTCCCACTAATGTCCCCGATTCTTAATCAAGTGGCCATTCTTAGATATGGGATATAGTTGGCTACAAATCCCACAGTTGGTTAATATACTGTACCATATCTTGGCCATTTTTAATCCCATTGATGTTACCATCATTTCTATTCTATAGATCCCATTCATATCCCATTCATATCCCATTAATCCATGAAAATCCCAAGTAATATCCCATTCATGTCCCGGTCGTATCCATGAGTGTCTATTATTTCCCATCTTTTCCCATTGTCATTCCATTCATGTCCTTTAATCTCCCCTTATTTCCAATTAATCTTCCATGATTTTCCAGTAATACCGCATTATTGGCAAATATCTCCCATGATTTCCAATTACTATCCCATTATTTCTCAGTAATCTCCCATTATTTCCCATTTCTATCCATGAAATCTCTCTCTCTCATTGTCAGAACGACCCCGCCTTCCGCAGTCGAGCAGTACGCGTTGCATCAGCTGAAGCTTTGGCCTCTCTATGCCAGGCTTGGATCAGCTGCAGATGTGCCTGGTACCAGCGGTTTGACAGGTTGGAAACCTGGAAACATTTCAAGGAAACCATAAATGGGTGGTATAAACCATCAACATAGGCGTGGTTCATTATTGCTTTACTACCATGAGTAGTGTAGTATTATGAATAATATATAGCTGCATGATATATGTATGATATACATACAGGTATACATACACATATTATGTACATTACAAATCTATCACACGTGATATTTTGGAAACAAGTTATGTGTATCGTTTTGGGGAAGCCTATTAAGAACACATCCAAAAACAACAAAATATCAACGCAATTCGAAGATAAACACTTTCGCCAATCAAATCATTTAGGCCTTCTGCTTGCGCTTCCGCTGAAAATCATTGACCTGTAGCAAGTAGCGAGTCTCTTTGGACGCCAGCTCACGCGCTACCTGGCAGGGGGGAAGCAGGTGCAAAGAACATGAAGGGTCTGTGGGTTTTTTCCTGTGCGCTCCTGGTAGTAAAACACTGACCCAACTCATTGAAACATATTCCCTGAAAACGTAACTACCTATCCACTGATGTGTACACCCTCAAACCAGCCCCATACTATTTCTTTCACCAGCATGAACATTTCTGCAAAATTTCCCTGTGTGCTCAAATGAGTAGATTCCCCTATTGGATTATTGTAATCACCAGTATATTGGGTAGTATAATCCCCTATAATCATCCACCAACCAAGGTTTTGAACACTGCTCAAATGGCCTCTGCCCAGGCATGGATTGAGATTGTCAAAGCATTCCTCCTGCAACTGTCAGCTCAAAATAACATGCATGGGAAATTGTAAATCTTGATGATCACCAAAACAAAACCTCAAATGTTGGAATCTGCAACGCAGTCAGTGGTCCTCAGGCGAGAAAACACCTTCGAAGCGAATCGTCGAATGGACAGATTCCTCCGGTACCTTCCACTGGTGAAGTGGAAGTGAAAATCTGCAGTGACCATCACAATTCACAATGCCATGATTTTCATTGTCAATCAACATTGGTCTCAAAATGAGGTACTCCGAATTCCAAAAGATGATTCATGATTTCCCCGGCTGAAAAAACAATCTGGAGGTATATATTGTAGTTCCGGACAAACCCAAATTGCAATCATGTGAATGTTTTTGTAGCTTGGACAGCTGAAAGGAACTGCGCACCACATGCCCCAAGCGCCGAAGGAACGGAAGAGCAACGAGTGGTTCACTGCCTGGTGAAACTCACCGGAACCATTTGGGTTGGTGTACAAGGTGTGGTTGGTTCTCATCATCTCCAAAACGGTGTGATTTTGGGAAGAACAAAAACACAATACTAATCACTATGCAAAAAACCAACACATCTGGAACCTGTGACAGATCAATAAGGACGACGAGTACAACTAGGACTACGGCTACGACTATTCTACTACGACTACTACCACTTCGAACAAAGATGGCAACCAGGGCTTCCTAGTTTACTTGAAAGCAAGGTGAGCGAAAACTATGTGGTTTGTTGCTGGGTGATCGAAGGTCCAATGTCGAGCACCTTTTTCTTGCCGGTTTTCATGAAAACAAATCCCTGAGAGATGGCCATGATGTTGATAATGATAAAAGATAAATTGTAAATGATCCATGGTAAAGTCTCCCCATGGTAGATGATAAATGATACACGATAAATGACAAATGATGACGATGATGATGACGATGATGAGGATGATGAGGATGACGAGGATGATGAGGATGATGATGATGATGATGATGATGTTGGACATAGGCATGGGCAACCACGACTGATGATCAACCTTATGAGCAGGATGCAGGATGAGGACGAGGATCTGGCTGGCGATTATGAGGTTGAGGAGGAGAAGGTCCTGTGCTCTCCTCTGCCCTGAAAAAAAGGCGCCAAAGCGCGGAAAACTCAGGTAGCCAATGCCATCTTTCGGCTCTACTAGTCTTGTATTGTTTTGGTGGTTGGTACTACGCTGGTACTGCGATGATTGTTAAATTTGGCTGCAGTCTCACTTTTTTGATGAATATGAACGGAAAAAACAAAAAAAACGTTTCCTTTTTCAGTTTCCTGGGGACTCCAGGTGATACTGCTTTGTGTTCGGTGTTTCAGAATCTTTACGTTGCAGCAACGCTGGCATCCTTCCGTTGCAAGCAGGAATAAAAGAGAACGCGGAGCGTTGCCAAGCTACAAGTATTTGTACTTGTGGTTTTGATTTGTGTGACATATCATTTGAGATCATCATCCCAAAAAGGTGTGACATATAAAATATTTGACATCACCAAGCAGTGTAGTCTTCATCTTCTTTGGGTACTGAGGCCCATACATTCCTACCTTTTCTGTCAACTGGCCACAAAATGCCCTGGCCTTCTGGCATTTTGCTCGGCGAGCTGCTTCGCGCGCCTTCCATCTCATGATATCCCAGATTATCCCAGGGTTGAAGGATTTCAAATAGCTCATTTTCTCCATTCTTTGATGGTCATCAAATGGGGCATCCAACGAAGAAGTCAATCGGCCGTGCGACCTCGAAGCTGTTGCGCCATTTCAACAGCACCACCTGGATCAGTGCCCAAATAGCTACGGTCGAAGCAGGGGAGCTGGATGCATAGAGAATTCAATTGTTCAAATTTTAGTATAAAATATATAGTGCAGCATATTTTAGTGATTTTTGGTGAATCATTTTTGCAACTTTGGCCTATCTCCGTCCATAAAGCGGGGAGACAGAACGAGAGAGCCTGTTGATGCCGCTGTCGGATACTGTGCCCAGCACGGCAGGCGGCCCGGCGAGCACCTGGAGCCCGTCACCGCCAGTTTGGGGTATCCACGGTATCCACTTTTTTGAGACGCCACAGAAAGGGCGCCATTATGGAAACAGCACATTTTTGCTCGTTTCGTTGGCACTTGGACACTGGCCTGCGTAGATGCGCCAAGTGGACAGCAGAGCCAGGATCAACTGCCTCAGCGTGCCACGTGTGTCAGGAGTCACACTTTCATCATCTGATCAATATCTGCCATCTGCTCCAAACACTCCCGAAATCGATGGCGCCTGTTTTTGTGGTTGGCGAAATTCTCTGCTTTCTGCTGAAGTTCTTCAACCTCAGCTCACCCGCTGCAGCATGGGACCATCCTGACATCATCCTCTGGTGACTCCAGCTGTGATCTGGGCGCCCTAGCTTCCCGAGATCTTCTGGAGAGGCGGGCAAGGATCCACCTGACAGCTGTTTGGGATAGACTGATAGAATCTGATAGACTCAGTGATTCACCACTTGTGATGTAATGGGTGTTCTGGGACGAATGCCATCGCTTGATCCAGCCCATTTGTCCTTGCCGGTGCTCAGCCTTGATCAAGCCACTACCAAAAACACAGTTTCTCGGTATCACAGTATCACCTGAACTCAACCCTGTGTCTCTGGAAGGTAAGACCAGCACATGCCATTGCAATACCCGAAAGCTGCGCCGCAATCCTCCATATCAATATATGAAATCTGAGGGCATCAAGTGCCGGTCAACCAGAAACAGCTGGGCCAGCTGGGTGCTGTGCTGAGTTGTCGCTGCAAGCGGTCGGACTGTAGAAGAAGCAGTGCTTCCTGGCAACAAACTTCCAGGTTGAAGGGAAACCCTCTGATAAACGACTGACAAAACTTACCTATCACAACATGCGGAAACTTGGGATATGAACAACGGAGAGATGTAGCAGCCAATGTAGCAAATTACCGACATTGAACTGCTTATCGAAAGAATCTCCGCACCGAATCAAACAATAGAAGGACATGTCGAAAAGGTCTTACAAGATCGAACTCTTTTATCACTGCGTTTGCCATCATGCAGCTACCAGTTGCAATGCGTGTGACGGTCTGCCAAAATGTCGATTTCTTGCGGTTTGGTTTGGTTGATAGATCGGAATTCCATGCGTGCCGCTTCCTGTTTGGTCTTCGAAAGTATGACTTGTCTAAACGGTCTGAAAAACTTGCACTTTCTTTTTCGTGATTGAAACTGCATCTCAAACCTGCAGGAAATGCTTGCGCACTATTTGTAGCGGGGGCCGCTGCTAATCGTGCAACGGGAAGGGCTTTCTACCGTCTGTTTCTTCTTCTTTTGCTGCAGCGTTTGTCGTTGCCTATATGATGAAGTTCTCCGGTGGCGACTGGGTCACGGGTGAGCAGGGGCCGCCTTTTGCAACTTTTGCTAGCGCATTACCAGCGTGGATCTAGCGAGTAAACTTCACCCAAGTTGAGGAAATTGAAAAAAAACGGAAAATGGATCAGTGGCAACGAACTTCAATAGGGGATACTTGGGGTTAAGGTGCCAAGTGCTGGGCTTCAATATTTTTGTACATCCAGTTTATGTGGTCTGCGTCTCAGGTCAAAGATCCCCCCACATCCCCCACGTTGCACTGACCACAACAGCAACTATACAAGCGGGTGACGTGACTGCATGCCGTATGTTACAGGATGTTCTTTAGCCAATGCTAGGAACAATGCATGTTTTGACTAGTTTGGACTTGGCTCCAAGGAAGGGTATGAAGTCAGAAAGGTATACCATGAAGAACATGTGTTAAAATACGTTTACATACGTTTACGCAATATCAATCAACAAGCATTCAGGAACTCATGGAATTAATCTTTAAGCATGGAAAAAACCCTAGTGATAACCGACCTAGGGCAAGCGCTGCCTGGCAGAATTGTTGAATGTAGGTGCATGCCTCCTCATAATGAAGGGAACAAACCACTAGATCCACATCAATTACACCCTCTGGTACAAAATTTCTGAGTATTTCTGAGAACTATTTTTCAATGCTCGCCATTTGGCTCTGAAGAACTTTCCCTTTCGACACCAGCCCTCCTTGCGTTCGGCCGTCCATGTCGTCATCCAAGCCTCGCGTGCTGAGTCTGCACAACTCAGGCTGAAGTTTGCTCAGGTGAAGTCTGTGGTGATGTGGTGGCTACGTATAGAGAAACAAAAAGGCACTGCGTGAAATTCTCAAAAAATCCTAAAACTTATGGTGAAAACTGGTGAAAACTATGGAGTTGCCAATCTTGTCCTATCTTTTTCCCAAGGATCAAACAACGCGCAGTGCGGACAATGTTGCGCCTCGAAGATCTGACGTTGCAGCTGCAGCTTGGAAGATTTGAGCTGCTGGGCGACACGAACCTGAGATTCAGCATGGCTCACTTTTTGGGGAGAAAAGGGAGAAACAGCCAGAAAAATGGATTTATCTCGCATCTTCTGTGTAGTTCGGAATCAATTCTTAAAAACAAATCATTCCAAAGATCAAAGGAAACCTCGTCAGCTCCATTGGATTTTCCCAAAAACAATCCTGTTGCCCTTCTGGGCGCCCAGCTTCCCATTGTCTCGCCAGCAACCAGGCATCCATAGCCCTCCCGAGTTTGAGTCATGATGCCCAAACAGCATGGTCGACCATGGTCAAGCCTTCTACAACTTCGATGCCAGCATGCGACATCGAACTCGCGCAAGTTCTGCTGGTGCTGAACCAAATTGGACCACCTGCATCAAACGCAGCTGCGCTCAACTCAACTCATACAAATCGGCGCTTGCACCTGTTTGCCCAGTGCTGCAAAGCTTGTGATGTCATCTGCTGGCTTCTCTGATGGGTGGCCTGAATTTTGGACGATGAAAGCACACTTCTAAAACGAGGCCACATCAAGGTGCGGTTCTGCTCAACACTCCTCTGACGATAGGTTTTGTTAGGCTCTTAGGCTTGCGACTTGCAGCTGTAGTTTTCTCAAGCGTCGACATCTAGTAGCCGCTCCCTGAAGGAAGACCACAAAAGACTTGCTTTTCAGACTTTTCTGGCACATCTACACTCCAGTAGCCGGAACTAGAGGATGTGCTCCATTGATAAGCTTTTCAACTCACTTGCTAATGTGGAATCACAGGTGCTGAGGATAGAGCTTTCCAAGCATCCACACACCTCCTGGTCGTTCTCAGCTTTGCTTGTCGGAAGACCTCCTGCATATCTCGAGCCTGCACCCAAGAATTATCTTGAACAAATGTCTTCAGATTTCGGTGTGCTGATGTGTGCTGTGAGAATCTGTAAAACACATGAGTGTGTGAGTCAATCCTCACGGTCCACAACCAGCTGTTTAAGCTGGTCTCACAGTCTGTCCAGTGAAGAATGATGAGATGATAAAACAGGTGACTCGGACAGATTCCAGTGAGTTCCGGTGAGATCCGGTGCCTGTTTGATCCAGGCTTGCATCATCTTCTTCAGCAGTGCGCCCGCAAAGCTGGCCAGGATCTCTTCCCTTACGGCCTGTTCTGCAAATGCACTGATCAGCATCACAAAATCAGGATGTTCATTGTGCCCATTCATGAGACAATTTACAGGAAACCATGGTTTTACCCACCAATCATAGGGGTTTTCATGCACAATTTATCCCATCATCCAATGATCAAAAGCGGCAATGCCATCTCCGACCTTCATGCGATGCGGATGAACTTCAAATGGAATGGAACCGAAGAGCAACTCCGCAGCTGTGCGTGCGAAGGTGTCCCCGAAGTGGGTTAAACGAGGATGGAGACCGCACCTACAAAGCAAAACAACTCTGAATCGAACCAACTCTGAATTTTCATTCAATTTTCATTCAATTTCATTCATCTTGGTTGCAGCTTAAAAGGACAATTAAATCGCCATCGATTCCATTTCTTACATTGCGAAGCACGCCTGCACTTTGAATACCTCACATTTATTGAAAATTATTTCAGGAATAAATGTAATCCACGACTTCAGAACGGTATAACTCGGTTTTTGACGGTGTAACATCAACATGAATGATACGTCTGATAAGGGATTCAAACACTTGTTTTTGTCAGCCAGGCCTGGGTGGGTCCAGTGTTCTTCGTATCCAATGCCATGACGCCAGAATCTGTGAGTTGTTGCTCATAGCCACCGTCTTTCGAGACTTTCGCCATGCAAGCCACGCCTGGCTTAAACAAACACCACAGATTCTTCTCCATATCTTTAGTATCTCAACTACAGAAATAGAAACAGTATGAAACAACTAAGTTTTGGGATATACAATATTGATCCATATCATGCGACCATGAGAATTTGCAGATTTCAACTTCACGGGCAAGGGACGTGGAAGGCATTCCCCAGGCGGGATCGAATCCGGTTGGCATCTGCCCAGCTCAGGTACCTTCCGAAGATAGCAAGTCTCATCATGAAACAGAAAAGAGAAACACACATGAAGGATCACAGAGGCCAATCTGCTGACATGGTGGGGCACAGAGTCATCAGCTGGCATTTTTCAAGGTTCCGTAACATGGCTGCCCAGCATGCCTTGATTTTGCACCAAACTTTGAGATATCTGTTGTGAATTGTTGTGAGACCTGTGGTTGCTGAACTGATGGCCATAGTCAAAGACAAACATCAAGCGCCTCCAATAATCTTCGACGAGCCTGTTGTGTGCTCTCGTGCACCTGCAAGTTGCCGACATTTTCGAAAAAACATGTTTTGATTCTGCACAGGAATGTGTTTTGATCAGACTTTTCTTGTCAGATCTGAGATTTTTAATCGGACTTCTGTTGAAGCCTTGCGAAGCGCAGACTCGCGGCTGTGAAATTTCACCTCGGTCATATTGGAGCCATCTTGAACCGCAATACTGTGACCCATGCCATCCCATGCCCAGTCACATTCACTACTTCTTCTAGTTGGTCTATGTTGGTCTATGTCGGTCTCAGGGCTGGCACATTCCGACGCAATGCTGCAACTCCTTTCCTTAAACCTGCACATTTTTTTCTGAAGACATAGGATGACAAAATGATATTATTGCAAGTTTCATCAAGACTTCAAAAGAATGCGCATCTGCTTTTGCTTTGAAGCCTCTCTTGCGAGGGAAGAGTGCTGAGAGACGCTGAACAGCAGCAGCCTGCAAAACCACATAGAATCAAGTCAGTGCCTGCAGTGTTGTCAGTCAATATCCTGTGGTCACACGTCACTGCCTATTACAAATGTCGATTCCAATGATGACAGATATATCTTTGGATATAGGTCATCCCAATATCGGCCTTGCGATCGCCTCGCCATTGCAACACCCAGGCCTCGCAGCGACGATTTTTTCAGCGATTCGTTTCACCCTGCGCCGCGCCGCTGTTCGCGTGCCTGGAAGAGGGTCTCCTGGAGCCCACGTCTGGTGGCAGTCCGTTTCCGTGTGACGAAGGCCTCAGATTTTCAAGTTTCTGCAAAGGAGTGGACCCAGGACCCATAGTGGAGCCAGGATTTCAGACTATTCTGAAAGGCATGAGGAAAACCGATGAACATCTACTGAAAAGACTGGAGGTTGAGCGCCAAACTTCCCATCGCACGGCCAATAGCCAAGCATCCATGGCCCTCCAAAACAGACAGCTTTCAGAGGCTCTGCAGAATCTTTGTGCTGGCTGCAAGAACCCACAAGAACATCAAGGCTTAATGGCCTTCTGCAACTTCGATGCCAGCACGCAACATCGAACTCGCGCACGTTCTGCTGGTGCTGAACCAAATTGGACCACCTGCATCGACCGCAGCTGCACTCAGCTCAGCTCATGCGAATCGGCACTTGCACCTGTTTGCCCAGTGCTGCAAAGCTTGTGATGCAATCTGCTGGCTCCTCTGATGAGAGACCTGAATTTTGGACGATGAAAACATGTTACTAAAACCAATGTAACGAGAGCACATCAATTTGTACTTCTGCTTGGTTTTCGTAGGCTTGAGACTTCCTGCTGTAGTTTTCTCAAACGGTGACATCTGGTAGCTGCTCCCTGAGCGAAGACCACAAAAGACTTGCTTTTCAGACTGCCTGGCACTTCAAGACTTCAGTAGCTGCAACTAGAGGATGTGCTCCATTGATAAGCTTTTCAACTCACTTGCTCATGTGGAATCACAGGTGCTGAGGATAGAGCTTTCCAAGCATCCACACACCTCGTGGTTGTTCTAAGCTTTGCTTGTCGGAAGACCTCCTGCATATCTCGAGCCTGCACCCAAGCAGCTTGAATAGATATCTTCAGATTTCGGTGTGCTGATGTGTGCTGTGAGAATCTGTAAACCACATGAGTGTGTGAGTCAATCCTCACAGTCCACGATAGCTGTTCTCACAGTCTGTCCAGTGAAGAATGATGAGATGATAAAACAGGTGACTCGGACAGATTCCAGTGAGTTCCGGTGATTTCCAGTGCCTGTTTGATCCAGGCTTGCATCATCTTCTTCAGCAGCGCGCCCGCAAAGCTGGCCAGGATCTCTTCCCTTACGGCCTGCACTTGTCAATCGCATTCAACTTGCCACCCTGCAAACAATACATTGGACATAGCTCGGACGTGGCAGCACAGCAGCCTTCATGTGGTGGGGATGTATCTCGAAGGGAGCTTGGCTGAAAAGCAATTCCGCAGAAGCTTCATGCCACCTGGGCTGCTGGGGCTAATGAAACTGGTTTGAGTACCGGAAACAAAGAGACACGGTTTGCAAATGTGACACCATGTGACACTACCTGGGTATCAAACCATGGTGCGTGCGGCACGCGCGCTGAAGAACGTGCCACAGACCTAGTAAAAGAAGCAATGATTCAATGATTTTACGTAACAAAGTGCACCCTGTTCTGGCGGCAAAAAGGGCATAGATACCCCGTCCGACCTTTCTGGATGTGCTGCCGCGTGCACGCGAAGCCAGTGCCACGATGCCAACAGCTGAGCACTGCCGTCAAGTGCCCATGCACTTTGCAATGCAGTGGGTTCAAGTTTTAGTTTCAGACTTTTCCCCGCTTTCGATGCCACGCGTGCCACACCTGTCAAATCCAGAAATTGTTCTACAACACTTAACATCATGGAAACAAATAACAAAATAATGAATTGATGATGACCATTCGCAGAATGATGAGGAAACAATGTGAACCATGACTGTGATGAATGAAACGGCAAAGCCGGAATCAATGAAACCCTGTGTTTGTTTCCGGAACATGTTGACCAATTCCTTCAAGAGTACTTGTGGTATCTGCCGCCTGCCATGTGGCTGCTAGTCGCGTTCGAAGCCAGTGAACATCCGCCCAGTTTCGGTACCTCCGGTTGGACTTCACATGGAATCCACAGTTACTCCAAGCTGCGATTTCTTTGCCACTGCTCTTGTTGAACCCTTTGAAAGCCAAACAACTCTTGTACCATAAGTGTGGTAGCATCCATTGTGTGAACAACATCATCCCAAGTTCTCCCCCCCAAACTTTGCAGCTTCAGAGGGGCACAGTTTCATGAGCTTCCTTTCCTCTGAGTATCTTAAAATGGCAGTCCAACAAACCTCCACTGGCGATGGCGATCCATGTATTCCATGATCCACTCAACCATCACCGATCATCACCGATCATCAGCGACCATCACGGAATCTTCGGGTGAGTTATCATACGTAAATTTCTCATCTCCAATCATCTAAAGTATCCTACATTGTGATGTTGAAACTCCCCAAAAAATGAAGCATCTTACCAGTGTCAGAAGCAAAGGCTCTGGGGATCAGATGCAACTCTGGTCTTCCAGAGCTGTGTTGGTGCTGGTGCCTCCAGCAGTCTGCGTTGAGCTTGAAAGATAGAATTGTTTGCCTGGCATTGAGCAATCACTGAAATCATTGACCCACACNCTGCGTTGAGCTTGAAAGATAGAATTGTTTGCCTGGCATTGAGCAATCACTGAAATCATTGACCCACACATCCAATCTGCTGATACATTTTGCCTTGGCAAGTGCTCGCTTTCGCGCCAAGGTAAGCACCTCAAATATGCACCAACGTTCTGAAAAAGCTCTCCAAGAATCTGCAAAGAATAAAGTCCTGTCGCTAGAGCGTCTTGAAAAACTTTCATAGGGTAACTTTACTGACTGTCTTTGAACTCTCATTTCCAAATCCTGTAAGGATCTATAAGGATGTGTAAGGTACAAACATTCTGGCGCAAAGCCTTCATTCCACCCTTCAGTCCTGAGCAAAGGACAAACGTGCGCGGAACAAAGCGACTACACTCCAATCCAAGACTTTCTNCAAACATTCTGGCGCAAAGCCTTCATTCCACCCTTCAGTCCTGAGCAAAGGACAAACGTGCGCGGAACAAAGCGACTACACTCCAATCCAAGACTTTCTTCCAAACACAGGTGCTCCTTGCTTCCGGAGGAAAAGTTCAGAAAGCCGCAGCAGCACAGATTCCTGCAACGGTGGGTAGATTCATTCAAATCTCTGAATGTGAGGACAAGAATTCCCTTCTTCTGAAAATTGGCATAAATTTGCCTTGCGGTCTTCATGCCACTGTGCCACCCAAACCTGCCATGCGCAATTGGTGGTTCAGTTCAAACATCTCGAAATCTATAAAACAAAGATTTCACACCAGAGACTGACACCGCTCTCCGTCCAACACGTCAAGACATATCATGACGACACTCAGATACAAAAATAGGATACGAATGGATACGAACGGCGCGCCTGGAAGACCGCAGACAGGAGCCGCAGACTGGAACTTCTTTGCAGTCTTGCGGCAAGAGCCTCAGTAGTTGAAACATGCTGAAAATTCACTGGTTGCAACACATTTCGGCATTCTCTCGGATTCTCTAAAGCAAATGTTTTGAAGTCTTTCCAACAGTGCAATTTATGATGCTCTGAATGCGTTCTGTTCAAATTTGGCTTCGGACTTCCCATCGCACGGCCAATAGCCAGGCATCCATAGCCCTCCAAAACAGACAGCTTTCAGAGGCTCTGCAGAATCTTTGTGATTGCTGCGAGCAACTAAGAGAATTCAAACGATAAACGATGATCAACATAATATGAAGGGCTTAATGGCCTTCTGCAACTTCGATGCCAGCACGCGACATCGAACTCGCGCAAGTTCTGCTGGTGCTGAACCAAGTTGGACCACCTGCATCAAACGCAGCTACGCTCAACTCAACTCATACAAATTGGCGCTTGCACCTGTTTGTCCAGTGCTGCAAAGCTTGTGATGCAATCTGCTGGCTCCTGCGATGAGTGACCTGAATTTCGGACGATGAAANATACAAATTGGCGCTTGCACCTGTTTGTCCAGTGCTGCAAAGCTTGTGATGCAATCTGCTGGCTCCTGCGATGAGTGACCTGAATTTCGGACGATGAAAACACACTTCTAAAACAAGCCCACATTAACGTGCGGTTCTGCGCGACACTCCTCTGACAATAGGTTTTGTTAGGCTCTTAGGCTCGCGACTTGCAGCTGTAGTTTTCTCAAGCGTCGACATCTGGTAGTCGCTCCCTGAAGGAAGGCTGCAAAATAGTCGCTTGTCTTTGTACATCCACGTTTCAGCAGTTGGAGTTTGAGGATGCGCTCAGTGCGCCATGGAACAACTTGGAACCTGACCCAACCATGCAAAAGCACATTCTGCTGAGGATAGAGCTTTCCAAGCATCCACACATCTCCTGGTCGTTTTCAGCTTTGCTTGTCGGAAGACCTCCTGCATATCTCGAGCCTCCGCACAGGGATGCAACGAAGCTGCTGCATCAAATGGACTCGTCAGATGTGTCGCCTGCTTCATCCAGGCATCCATCATCCGCTTCAGCAACGCACTGGCAAAGAGGACGAGGGTGTCTTGCCGCAAGGCCTTTGCTGGCTGGCCACATGCCGAAAATGGTCAAAGTGAAGCGCAGCAAGGTGCCTTCATGTGGTGGGGATGGATCTCGAATGGAGCCGGACTGAAAAGCAAGTCTGCTGCAGCTGCATGCCACCTTGGCAGCGCTTTTCTGCCACGCTACTGGCTCTAAGGGATGAAAGAGGCTGAAAGCCATCGGGACCAAACCATGGTGCATGCGGCACGCGCGCTGAAGAACGTGCCACTAACCTGGTGATGGAAGCAACTGTGATTCTATGTAACAAAGTGCACCCTGTTCTGGCAGCAAAAAGGGCATAGAGACCCCCTCCGACCTTTCTGGATGTGCTGCCGCATGCACGCGAAGCCAGTGCCATGATGCCAACAGCTGAGCACTGCTTCGCATGGCAACCACCTGAGAAGATGCTGAGGAAATCCGCCGAGATCGGATGAGATCCGTCAAGTGCCCATGCACTTTGCAATGCAGTGGGTTCAAGTTTTAGTTTCAGACTTTTCCCCGCTTTCGATGCCACGCGTGCNCCGTCAAGTGCCCATGCACTTTGCAATGCAGTGGGTTCAAGTTTTAGTTTCAGACTTTTCCCCGCTTTCGATGCCACGCGTGCCACACCTGTCAAATCCCAAAGAGCGATTGAATTGCGAGAAATGAATACTGTATGCTATACGACTTGATGAAGAGGCAAGCTGCATTCATCAGCATTCTGCCAAAGAATCATGAGACAACATCTGTCATACATCTGTCATATAATGTCACGTTTGTCAGTGCCTGCCATGCAGCTCCCAGTCGTGTTCGAAGCCAGTGCACGTCAGCCCAGTTTCTGTACCTCCCAAAATGACTGACTTTTCCATAAAACTTCACTAGGTCTGCAAGCCACAGCACATTTCCCTGTAAATTCTGTAAATGCAAGTAATTACCATCATGATGTCTTGACATGTCATGATGCATCAATGGCAGCGCACAGCTTCATGAGTCTCCTCTGCTCCACATATCTCAACATGGCGGACCAGCAAACCTAGAACGCGCAGTCAATGGTTGAGGAATGTTCAGGACTTCAAGAGCCTTTTTGCCTAAAGCTGTGTTGGTGCTGGTGCCTCCAGCAGTCTGCGTTGAGCTTGAAAGATAGAATTGTTTGCCTGGCATTGAGCAATCACTGAAATCATTGACCCACACNCTGCGTTGAGCTTGAAAGATAGAATTGTTTGCCTGGCATTGAGCAATCACTGAAATCATTGACCCACACATCCAATCTGCTGATACATTTTGCCTTGGCCAGTGCTCGCTTTCGCGCCAAGGTAAGCACCTCAAATATGCACCAACGTTCTGAAAAAGCTCTCCAAGAATCTGCAAAGAGTAACGTTCTGTCGCTAGAGCGTCTTGAAAAACTTTCATAGTGTAACTTTCCTGACTGTCTTTGAACTGTCATTTCCAAATCCTGTAAGGATCTATAAGGATGTGTAAGATCCAAACATTCTGGCGCAAAGCCTTCATTCCACCCTTCAGTCCTGAGCAAAGGACAAACGTGCGCGGAACAAAGCGACTACACTCCAATCCAAGACTTTCT